>JAPYYJ010003769.1:0-11176 GCA_028533885.1 Nasua narica | reverse complement strand
TGGGTATCGAGAGGGGCACATACTGCATGGAGCACTGGGTGTGGTGCATCAACAATCAATCTTGTAACACTGAAAAATTAAAATAAACAAATTTGGAAAAAAGAAATGAATACTAGGAAGCCAGTGTCCTTTCCTTTTTAATCTTTTGTTTATATAATCACAGTAAGTGAGTAAAGGCTTAATCATTACATTGAATTTTGCTTATTGTCCTATGTAACTACACAGACACCTGGGAACTCTGTGACAAATTGGCACAAAAAAACAGGATAGTCAGTTAAGCACAGTGTTATTCTGGAAAAAGCAAAAATTCTAATGATGTCATAGAAGCACTTTTGGGAGATGATAGAGAAGTCCACAGAACTCTTGGGGGCTGGTGGTGGATCATTTGCAGGATTTTGAAGGTCTGGCAGTACACTTCATCAGCCATGCTAATGCGTCTTGAGGGACAATGCAGTTCGGTCTAGGAGACTAGCAGCAAATGCTTTATGTAAGCTTTTCAGGTCTCAGTGGTACCAGTGGTCCTTTTCTGTAGCCCCTGTCTACATGGCCAAGATGCCATGTAATGATCAAATTAGAGATTCAACACAAGGGGCTCTGAGGCAACTAGGGAAGTAATTTTGGGGCTGTTGCTTATGATTCTCCAGTGATGAGATTAAAAGTCATCAGAGAGCCTGCGAGTGGAGTTGCAATTGCTCTAAGCAAGTCCCTGGCACCAGTTAACACCCATGATGCTGCTACTTACAGAAACTAGTTCTTTAATGAAAGAGAATGCAGAATGCTTCAGGATCACTTTTCCCAGCTGTCTGAAGAGATCTTAGAGATTGGGTACTTTACTTCCACAATAAAGGAGATAATCTTGTTAAAGGAAATGAGGGACAGTGGTACCTTTTGGGGTACATAGCTATGGAAGCCCTCCTTCAGAATAACTGATAGGGGTTACTTTGTCTAAGGAAGTAGAGGAAAGGGGATAAATGAGAGGCAAACACCCAACATCCTCTCCACTCTCAAATGAGTACTATTTAGTTTTCAAAATATTTGGCTCACTTGTAATGAATTCCCTGACTTTTAAAATATGTTTGGACCACTCTTGTAGAAGTTTTAGCAGCCCTGCAAACCATACTTGTGTTGCCTTGATTCTACAATGAGAGAATTAGGAAAGTCAATGATAAGATTGTTAATCAGACTCAAGATTTCTAGGTTTATTCATGCCACTCCTGCTGATTATCAAGTTCAATTAAACCTCCCTATAAGGTCAGGTTGATTTGTCCATACATAATTTGGGTCATAACTAACAAATTTGAGGCATGTAAAAAAGCAACTACTGCCAAAATATTAATATAGATCATTAGAAAGAGTGGCATAAAAAGGGTAATCAGGCACAAACTCCTAGAAAATTCAGGCAATGGTCTTCCTGGAGAGATCTTTGGATCTTGCTACTTAACAATGTTTTCTCAATTGAGAAGATAGATGGGCTCTCTACCAAGGAGCCCAAGACCAGTGGTATGCCACTGAGGGTGCAAGAGGAAGTTCCCTAGGGTCTGCAGTGATAGCCCTATGATCAATATTAGGTTATATTTCCTTTACATGTTCTAGTAAATCTTGAGATGAATTAAAAACCCTGCCCACTTTAAGCCAAAACATTCAGTTTTTAAACATAAACAAAACCATATATCAGGCCAAGAGCTCTATGACCTTATCAGAGAAAGAAGGCCCTATACTAAAGTCAGAATTCAAGGGAACATGGAGAAGAATTACATTTGGGGGCCCTTCGGGTACTAGCACAAAAGTATCTATGATCTACATAATCTATGACACCATAAGAAGGGTAAAATAATAATCCTTTCTGGTTTAGAGTATGAGGCCACCATCAACAAAACTCTTAGCCAGACCTGCCTATAGGTAGAACCATTGGGCCACCACAGATCTCCACTGCTATGGTGCCCACTCCTGAGTGCATTTCTGGTATAAATATATTGTCTATGTCAACCTCTGCTTTCCTTGAAAGGAACTTTTTCAGTTAAGACTTAGTGAGATATGTAGGATATGTGTACCAACTCATCTATCAGCCCCTAGTGCTTTTGTCTCCCAAATATAACTTCCTGAAGGGAAAAAAAAATACCTACTCTCATTTCGTGCTTCAGGAAGACAAAGTTCCCCCAAATGACCTATGTACAAGATTTTGGGTTTCTGGAATCTCAATTAATTATAGGTAGTTTAATGCAGCAGTGCAACCTTGACACCAGCATACTGCTACTGACACCAGCAGTACTTAACATTATGACTGTCACAGAGGCTATTTTCCAAGATGAGGGAATTTGGTATGCAGCAACTGATATCACAAATGCCTTTTTCAACATTGCTTTCAGTTTACCATTATATGGAATGGGTTGCAATACACCATTACTGATCTTCCACAGGAGTCCTTAAATTCCCTATCTGACATAAAGGTGGTCATCAGGTCCATAACCTGGAAAAAAGTCCCACTACCAGAGGAACAACAAACCTTCCTCTCTATTAATGACATCATCCACACGGAGCCAGGAAAATACATCAGCAAATAAGGACTGAACACCACATTAATCCGGACATGGTACAAAGACCTGGAACCTAAGTGAAATTCCAGGGCATCATATGGGAAGGGCCACAATGCCTTACCTGGGAGTAGTCAATTTCCAAGCCTATGGCTTTCTCTGGCCCAATAAATGCAAGGAGTCTCAACAATTGGTGATACTATTTGTCTACTGGTGATCCACACTCCTCACAGGTATCTTGATGCACTCAAATATAGGGTTACCAAAAAGATCTCTACATCTGAATGAGACCTGATAATGGATACCTTGGAGATCCCCTGAGAGATGTCTTAGCTACCCTTCCCTTTGGTCTCTATGATACACATTTTCCATTTGAGTTATAAGTCTTAGCACCTCTCTGTGTACCAGTTCTGGGCTATGCTGGAAGACAATGCCACTAGTCAAGGGCAACCACTGCATTTATGTACTCATAATCTCCTGGAGTGAGTTCATACGTATAAACCCTTTGAGAGCCAGTTGATGGCCCATTACTGAGTCATAACTGAGTATATGATCCATGGCCATAAAATAATCTTAGTACCAAAAATCCCAACTAAAATGTATCAATACTTTTGTTTCCGTTCACTAATTATCTTAAGGTATTAATACTTTAGGGTAAAGTGTAAAAATTCTGTAACATGTGCTCAAATACATATTCATGTACCAAACAAAAGGACCATCGGGTGAGTTTAATTTAAAACATTTTAATGTTAGCTATGGTTCTTATACTTACTAGTGAGTCCTTCCCCTCTGAGAGTTCTTTGTTTCTTTACTTGCTGTTGGGTTTTTGACATTGAATCCTGATTCTTATGGATGAGCTTTTCATCTGGTACTTTATCATGAGCTACATTAGGAGATACATTTAGTCCACTAAATGGAAAAACATATTTCTTGTGAAATCTCTAGATTACAAATTAATAATAATTGTACAGCAGAATATTCTCTCATTTTAGTAAAGTTTTAAGGAAACTGCCACAATGATAGATCCACATGAACTTGTGAGATCAGTTTTAATAGATGTATGTTGAAGCTGTCTCACTGTTTCATAAATATTTCTAGGTATCAAATATGTTTTGTATTAGTCTCTAGCTTTGGGGGGTTACTTATATTTTATTTTGGCAATTACACATTCATAGGCCAAAAAAATCAAAAATGTATATTACAAGCTTTTCATTACTGTATTATTTGTAACTGAAAAATATTTAAAACCACCTAAATATACAAATATAGAAAGCTGGTTGGATAAACTAAGGCATATTATAAACTATGGTATAGTAAAAATTGTGGTACATAATGTAATATAAACAACTGTACCTACTGCTACAAAGAAATGGAAAAGTTCTCTACAAAATGAATTAGAAGGATTCTAGGGGTAATTAAAAAAACTGAAATAGAGAATACCTAACATGCTACTTTTTGTAAAAGAAAGTCATATAGAAGTGAAGCGGGTGGAAAAGGACAGGGTTTTTAAAATAAAAGATAAAAGGACAAACCAGAAAACAATACAGTTGGATACCTATAAAAGGAAGGTGAAGACTGTAGAATGTAGGGGAAGGAACGATACTGTATATATCTCTTTTTACATATTTACTACTTTTGGAAGAAAGTTCACTTTTAGACATTCCAAAAATAAATTTTAAAAAAATGCGAATGAAGACTAAAACTGAAAGCAAACTTAATGAACCTAACAATGGAAAAAAATAAGCACAAATCCAATTAATCAACAATATTTGACATATAACCTCAGTCTTAGGCAAGAGAGTGGGATGCAAAAAACATTCACAAAAATTTTTAGTAGTATTTCCTTTTTCAACTATCAGGTAAGCAACTGTGAAACAAAGTCCGACTTGCAGAGGGAATACTAGCTCTTCATCAAATTGATGACAATCTTCTGGTGGGCCCAAACAAGGGTATCCAACAAGGACTATATAATCCTGATCCATATGAAGCAACATGGCTGGACCATTAATACAAATAAGGTAAAAGGACCTACTGTCCAGGTAAAATTCCAAGGCAAGGTCAGCAAGAGCCAAGACATCTTATTCCACAGGAAATGTTTGTGAATCTATTGGCCCTCTCTACCCCAGATTATAGACTGAATAGTGGTGGGACTCTTTGACTACTGACTTTCTACCCAAAGTGATTTCATGGCATATAACTATGGAGTTAGCATAAGGGAAGTTACCATCTCTTCACCATTAGAACCTATTGGTGACACAGGTCTAAGGCACCCATTTGTCTTTTGGACCAGTACTCTCCCAGTGCTGACTGAAAGGTACACACGCTTTATGAGACAATTATTGCCCTTGGTGGATACTGAGCACATGACTCATGGGTATAAGATAGCCTTATGATCAGAGATTATAAAAAAAAAAGTATCAATAATTTTGCTTTTGTTCTTTAATTATCTTAGGTTATTCACACTTTGAGTCAACCTGTAAAATTTCTACAAAATATATCCTAGCTATCTATATCTTCATGAGCCAAAGAAAAAGATCTCTGATGAGTTTAATTTAAAATAATTATATTGGTTTTTTTTAAATACTTACTAGTGAATGTTCCCTTTCTAGTTTTTTGTTTCTTTACTTGCATTTCGATTTTTGACACTGAATCTTGATGCTCAATCATAAGCTCTTCATCTGGAACTATGTAAAGAAATACATTTAGTCCATTAAAGAGGAAAAAAAAGATGTATTGTGAAATACCTAAACTTTGAATTTATACAAGTGTACAGCAGAATTTTCTCTTATTTTGATAAAACTAAAAATACCATAATGCTAGATATGAAAATGGTGAGAAAAGTTTTAATGAGTATTTTGATATGAATATTATTTCATAAATATTTATAGAAATTAAATTTACTTAGATTAGTTCTAGTTTTCTTGGGTGTTTTTATTTAGGCTAATACATAAACATAGATGAAACAATCAAACACATATTCACAAAGTTACTTATTACAGCACCATTTGTAATTGCATAATATTCAAACCACCTAAATGTCCAAGCATAGATTACTGTTTGAGTAACTGAAGATATGTACTATAAACTGTGGTATGACATAAACAATAGTATATGACACAAAGAGCTGTAATAAAACTGTAAAATGAATGGAAATGTTCTCCAGAAATTGACATGCAAAAATTTCCAGGAGAGAATGAATATTAAGTGAAAAATAAAAGTTAAAAAGCAGATATCTAGTATATTACCTTTGAGGTGACAAAGGGGAATTAAGGGAAAAAATAGAGAAAAATATAGAGACACGTACTGTTACAAAATGAAACAGCAATGATAAACCAGAAAACAACTTACTTAAGAAAGAAGGGATAAACTGAGGAATGCAGGGGTAGGACTTCTGGAAAAAAATGCTCTCTCTCTCAAATATTTTTATTTTGGAAGTAGGCTAATATTTCTACATATTCTAAAAACAAATTATACTAAACAAAAATAATAGTTTACAAAAAAATGAAAGCAACTTAAGGAATTAAGTACTGTATAGTGACTAATATAACATAAAAAAAAAGAAATGAGCCAACTCAAAAAGGAATAAAAAGGGACTAATTCAGTTACTCATGATACAGTAATATATTCTCAGTCTTGGGTAAAAGAAATAAAATCATAAATTCTTTTGTTTGTTTTTCTGACAGTATCAGCTAATCAATTCTAAAATAATTTTAGTCTTATAGAATTTAGCAAATGAGTAAATATAAATATATTGACTATACACACACACACAAACACACATATATACACACAAAGTACATACATATACATATATGTATTCATGTACACATATAATTACATATGCATAAATGTGTGCATATGTGTATGTGCATGCACACACACACACACCCACATGCCAATACAAATGGGAACCATTAGTTTTCAGATCTTGGCTTCTAATAACATTTCCCATTTGAAAAAAACTAAGGCTTCGAGGACAAATGACTGATTCCAGCTATGCGGCAAGAAATGCTCAAGATTGGCATAGAACATCTTGTCATACTAAATAGGGAATTTCTCAATGTCTAGGCCATGTCTTAAGTTTATGATAATTATCTTGAGTAAATTCCTACTAGTCAATGCTAGAACAATTTTAGAGCTAAAAAAAAGAACAGTATAATATTGTTTAAGTATAAATGTTACATAAGTATAACATACTTACAATTATAAGATAATTATAACACATTATTGTATAATTATTACATTTATAATTATAAATTATTAATCTATTATACATTATAATAAATTATGCTGTAATTATAACTTATACACCAGTATTATTGGTGTATGGAAATGCAACAGATTTCTGCACGTTGGTTTTTTTATCCTACAACTTTTCTGAATTGTGTATACTTATAAGTATAATATAGTATTGTGAAGATGACAATCAATGATTTTGTAACAATAATTTTAAAAAAGGAAAAAATGTGAGTAAGGGTAAGGTCCTTGCCTTCGGGAATGTCAGGTACCAATTGGATAAATGTATAAATGGTAATAGAGTTGGGAAATCATCATATTACATCCTTCAAAGTAGAAACTAGTTCAGAAAAGAACTATGAATATATCCCCAAATAGGTATTTTTTATTTAAATCCAATAATTAACATATAGTATATTATGAGTTTCAGAGGCAGAGTTTAGTAACTCATCAGTTGCATATAACACCCACTGTTCATTACACCAAGTGCCCTCCTTAATGCCCATCACCCCGTTACTGCATCCTCCCACCCACCATACCTCCAGCAACTCTCAGTTTGTTTCCTAGAGTTAAGACTCTCTTATAGTTTTTCTTCCTCTATGATTTTGTCTTATTTTATTTTTCCCTCCCTTCCCCCATGATCCTCTGTTTTGTTTCTTAAACTCCATGTACGAGTGAAATCATATAATTGTCTTTCTCTGACTAACTTATTTCACTTAGCATAATACCCTCTAGTTCCATCCATGTTGTTGCAAATAGTAAGATTTCATTTTGGGGGGCTGAGTGATTTTCTATTATATATATAAACCACATATTCTTTATCCATTCATCAGTTGATGGACATCTGGGCTCTTTCCATAGTTTGGTTATTGTGGACATTTATGCTATAAACATTGGGGTACAGGTACCTCTTAAGACCAGTACATTTGTATCCTTTGGGTAAATACCTAGTAGTGCCATTGCTGAGTTTTAGGGTAGTTCTATTTTTAACTTTTTGAGGAACCTTCACACCATTTTCCAGAGCGGCTGTACCAGCTTGGCACTCCCACCAACAGTGTAAGAGGGTTCCCCTTTCTCTACATCTTTGCCAACACTTGTGGTTTCTTGTCTTGTTGATTTTTGCCATTCTAACTGGTATAAGGTGGTATCTCATTGTGATTTTGATTTGTATTTCCCTGATGCAAAGTGATATGGAACATTTTTTTCATGTGTCTGTTGGCCATTTGGATGTCTTCTTTGGAGAAACGTCTGTTCATGTCTTCTGCCCATTTCTTGACTGGATTTTTTTGGTTTTGGGGGGTGTTGAGTGTGATAAGATCTTTACAGATTTTGGATACTAATCATATCTGATAAGACATTTGCAAATATCTTCTCCCATTCTGTAGACTGTCTTTTGGTATTGTTGACTGTTTCCTTCGATGTACAAAAGCTTTTTCCCTTGATGAAGTCCCAGTAGTTCATTTTTGCTTTTGTTTTTCTTGTCTTTCAAGACATGTCTAGCAAGAAGTTGTTGTGGCTGAGGTCAAGGAATTTGCTGCCTGTATTCCTCTCTAGGATTTTGACTGTTTTCTCTCTCACATTTAGGTCTTTCATCCATTTTGAGTCTATCTTTGTGTAAGAAAGTGGTACGGTTTAATTCTTTTGCATGTGGCTGTCCAGTTTTCCCAACACCATTTGTTGAAGAGACTGCCTTTTTTCCATTGGATATGCTTTCCTGCTTTGTCAAAGATTAGTTGACTGTAGTTGAGGGCCCATATTCAGTATTTCTGTTTTGTTCCATTGATCTGTGTGTCTGTTTCTGTGCCAGTACCATAATGTCTTGATGATTACAGCTTTGTAATATAGCTTGAAATCGGGAATTGTGATGGTCTCCCACTTTGCTTGTCTTTTTCAGCACTGCTTTGGCTATTCAGGGTCCTTTGTGGTTCCATACAAAGTTAGGATTGTTTGTTCTAGTTCTGTGAAAAAATGCTGGTAGTATTTTGATAGGGATTGCATTGAATTTGTAGATTGCTTTGGGTAGTTTAGATATTTTAGCAATGTCTGATCTTCCAACCCATGAACACAGAATGCTTTCTTAGTTCTTATGTCCTCTTCAACTTCTTTCATAACCGTTTTACAGGTTTCAGAGTACAGATCTTTTACCTCTTTGGTTGAGTTTATACCTATGTATGTTATGAGTTTTGGTGCAATTGTAAATGGGATCATTTCCTTGATTTCTCTTTATGTTGCTTCAATACTGGTGTTTGGAAATGCAACAGATTTCTGTATGTTGGTTCTTTTATCCTACAACTTTTCTGAATTATGTATGAGTTCTAGCAATGTTTGAGGGGCGTCTTTAAGGTTCTCTACATAGAGTATCATGTTGTCTGCAAGTAGCGAATGTCTGAATACTTCCTTATTGATTTGGATACTTTTTATATCATTTTGTTGTCTGATTGCTGAGGCTAAGACTTCCAGTACTGTGTTAAATAACAATTTTGAGAGGGTATATTTCTGTCTTATTCCTGACTGTAGAGAAAAAGCTCTCAATTTTTCCCCATTGAGATAATACTAGCTGTGGGTCTTTCATATATGGCCTTTATGATGTTGAGGTATGTTACATCTATATGTACTTTGTTGAGAGTTTCTATCGAAAATGGATGCTGTACTTTGTCAAATGCTTTTTCTGCATCTACTAAGAGGAACATATGGTTCTTTATTTTATTAATGTGGTATATCACATTGATTCATTTGCAAATATTGAACCACAAATCCCACTTGATCATGATGAATAATTCTTTCAATGTACTGTTGGATTTGATTTGCTAGTATCTTGTTGAGAATTTTTGCATCCATGTTCATCAGAGATATTGGTCTGTAATTCTCCTTTTTATAGGGATTTTTCTGGTTTTCAAATAGAGGTAATGCTGGTCTCCTAGAATGAGTTTGGAAGTTTTCCTTTCACTTCTGTTTTTTTGGAACAGTTTGAGAAGAAGAATAGATAATAACTCTTCTTTAAATGTTTGGTAGACTTTCCCTGGGAAGACATCTGGCCCTTCACTCTAGTTTGTTGGGAGATTTTTGATTACTGATTCAATTACCTTGCTGGTTTTGGGTCTGTTCAAATTTTCTATTTCTTCCTGTTTCAGATTTTACTTTTGTTGGTCTGTACTACTATTTATTGTTGATGTTCCTATATTGTTTATTTCTGCTCTAATCTTTATTATTTTCCTTCTTCTGCTGGCTTTAGGCTTTATTTGCTGTTTCTTTTCATTACTTTTGTTTTGTTTTGTTTTCTATTCCTTTTCTAATTCCTTTAGGTGTGAGTTTAGGTTGTGTATTTGAGACTTTTCATGATTCTTTAGGTAGGCCTATATTGTTATATACTTACTTCCCTCTTATGGCTACCTTTACTGCCACCTAAAGGTTTTGGACTATTGTGTTTTCATTTTCATTTGTTTCCACCATGTACTTTTAAAAATTTCTTCTTTAATTTCCTTGTTAACCCATTCATTCTTTTGTATTTAGTATGTATTTAACCACCATGTAATTGTGGTCTTTCTAAATTTTTTCTTGCAGTTGACTTCAAGTTTCATAGTGCTGTGGTCTGAATATATTCATGGTGTGACCTCAATCTTTTTGTACTTGTTGAGGGCTGATTTGTGACAGAGTGTGTGATCTACTCTGGAGAATGTTCTATGTGCACTTGAGAAGCATGTGTATTCTGTTGCTTTAGGTTGATGTCTGAATATATCTGTGAAGTCCATCTGGTTCAGTGTGTCAAAGTCCAGTGTGTCACTCATCTTCAGTTTAGATGATCTGTCCACTGCTGTGAGTGGGGTGTTAAAGTCCCCTACTATCATTGAGTTTCTTTAATTTTTTTTTATTAATTGGTTTATATATTTGGCAGTTCCCCACTTAAGGGCATAAATATTTACAATTGTTAGACCTTCTTGTTAGATAGAACCTTTATTATGCTATAGTGTCCTTCTTAATCTTTTATTACAGTCCTTTGTTTAAAAACTAGTATTTTTTTCCTCCCCAAATTTATTTTAATTTTTCAGTGTTACAAGATTGATTGTTCATGCACCACACCCAGTGCTCCATGCAGTACGTGCTCCTCTCGATACCCACCACCAGGCTCACCCCCCCCAACCCCCTCCTCTCCAAAGCCCTCAGTTTGTTGCTCAGAGTCCACAGTCTTTCCTGGTTCAACACCCCCTCCGATTTCCCCCCATTCGCCCTTCCCTTCTCACGATGCCCTCCATGATTTTCTTTATACTCCACACGTAAGTGAGACCATAAGATAATTGCCTCTCTCCGCTTGACTTATTTCACTCCACATAATCTCTTCTAATCCTGTCCATGTTGATACAAAAGTTAGATATTCATTCTTTCTGATGGAGGCATAATATTCCATTGTATTG
>JAPYYJ010003768.1:0-11180 GCA_028533885.1 Nasua narica | reverse complement strand
GGGGGGGGTGGATGGGGATATGGACACTGGGGAGAGTATGTGCTATGGCAAATGCTGTGAAATGTGTAAGCCTGATGATTCACAGACTTGTACCCTGGGGTAAATAATGCATTATATGTTAATAAAAAAATTTAAAAAAAAAAAAAAGAGTGCTAAGAATACGCAATGGCAGAAGGACACTTCCTTCAATAAATGGTTCTGGGAAAACTGTGTATCCACATGCAAAAAAAATGAAATTGGAACCTTATCTCACAATTTACATAAAAATCAACTCAAATGTTTTGGAGACTTAAATGTAAGACTGGAGCCTATAAAACTCTTAGAAGGAAACGGGGAAAATTGTTTGACATTGGTCTTGGCAATAATGTTTTAGACATGACAAAAGCTCAGGCAACAGATGCAAAAATAAGTAAGAGGGACTGCATCAAACTAAAAAGCTCCTGCACAGCAAAGGAAAAAAAGAAAAAAAATAAAAAAGGTAACCTTAAGATTGGGAGACAACATTTGCAAACCATATTTCCGATAAGGGTTATATATAAAAATACATAAATCATGCATACTTTGAGACTTGAGGGAAAAGTTTACTCCAAAATTAATTATGTTTTAATGAATTAAAATTATAAGCTTGAACTACATATATTTAGGGACATTTAATTGATGCCTTAACAACTACACTCAATAACAAAAGTTTTAAAAAGCACTTCAATAATGATTTATTTCTTCTCCTATGAGTTGGGCTGTATTATGGTCTATGTTTGCCTTCTTTGCCTAGTAAAGAAGAGAACTTCTAAAAAGCTATTTGTTTGTTTGTTTTTGTTTGTTTGTTTACTTATTGCTGCCTAGAAGAGACTCATTTTATTTTTTTATTTCAAGTTTTTATTTAGATTCCAGTTAGTTAATATACAGTGTAATATTAGTTTCAGGAGCAGAATTTAATGATTCATCATTTATATACAACACCCAGTGTTTATCACAAGTGCCCTTCTTAATACCTATCATCCATTTAACCCATCCTCTCCCCTACCTCCCCTCTAGCAACCCTCAGTTAATTCTCTATAGTTGAGTGTCTATCTTCTAGTTTGCCTCCCTCTCTTTTTTGCCTCCCTATGTTCATCTGCTTCATTTCTTAAATTCCACATATGAGTGCAATCAGATGGTATTTGCCATTCTCTGACTGACTTATTTCACTTAGCATGATATACTCCAGCTTCATCCACATCACTGCAAATGGTTAAGATTTCATTATTTTTTATGGCTGAGTTATATTCCATTGCATACATACACCATCACTTTATAAGTCCTTTAAAAATGTCATGTTTTAGGGAGATGATGATCTCTGTTTGAAATAGCACTAAAGCACAGGTAGTTTCAAAACTAGTTTTCTTCTCATTAAGTTAAGAAATATGTAAAGGGCCAAACACTGGGTCCTCCTCATCATTTGTATTAATGTTATCCAAAACTATGAATATGAATGTTCTCATCAGAATTCCTCCCTATGTAAAGATTTCTCTGCTGTTTATCAATCCACATTTTTTATCCTTATAATTTGCATCCTCTGTGTTCTTTTTATGACTTACCTTTCCAGACTTCTTTATCTCTGACCCCCTGTGTCTAGTGTTTTTCCCTAGAAGTATGAATTGTTAGTTCCCTGGGCCACAAACATAACCAATGCTCTTTCTAAATTTGTGTTCTTGCCTATGTGTTATTCTTGCTCAGATGACATTCTTGTCCATCCCTGTGCTTCAAAATCTTACCCATCTCTTAGTTCAAAGACCATTTCTTCATTAAGATCTGTCTAATTACATGTTCCTACTGCCAATTTCATGTGATATTTCCTTCCTTTGCCTTCCTTAGTATTATGTTTATCTTTTAATAAATAGTATACCTTATGCTACAGATGCTTATGCATTTGTCTTAAACTTATTAGGGAAAAGATATCATAACCTTTTCGTTGGTGCTGTTTTTTGTATATTGCATGCCATAGAGCCCAACACATACCAGCTTCTGGTATTAATGTGTATTAATTAATGTATATTGAATTTTAAGATTCATAAACATGATTCTAAGGATATTCAAAGGGGGTAAGTTGGTCTATGGAGCATATGGAACATACTGGAGAATCTTAACTAAAAAAATCCTAGTTTGGGACAAAAATGTCCAGGTCTGTTTAATTTGTGAAGGTGAAGCAGGTTGATGTTACAAAACAAGTCACGGAAAACTATGGAACCAGTTTGTCCTAACACACTGAAGTCCTTACAGTTACTGAAAATATACAGAACAAAACTCATGGAGACCAAATAGGTTTTATTGGCAGCCAGTCAATACATTCTCCTCATTTGTGAAAGATACATCCCATCTAATGTAAGACTACCTATAAGCTAAATCTATCAACGTTGGAGAATGAACTAGACTTCTCTGCATTTTGTTTTCATTATTTTATCTTGTCATTTTAAGCTACACCTACAGCAAATATAAGAATATTCTAAGACAAACAAAAAGTGTTTGGTAAAAGGATTAAAAACATATGCTACTCATTTATAACTCTGATTTTTTTAAATAACCAAAAATTGGAGCCTTGTATCTCCTATTTTTGGTTTTAAAGATTCAACTCTATGCAATATTCTAATCTAAAGAATTCTACATCACAAAAGAACTGTTCTGTGTTTAAATATAGCCTTCTCTGATACTTGTTATGAAATGTTCTGACTACTATTATTGCATATGACATGGAAATCTCAATAAATAAAGCAGGTAAGATTTGTATCTATTCTGAAGCATGTAACTTTATATATTGCAGAGCAATTTGACACATTTTTCCATTATACTTAATAATAGTTTATTTGGTGAGATTAAGGTTTATATGTTATTAAACATTACCCTTTAATTTTTTTCTAGGAGGTTAGAAATCAATTGAACCATTCATAATATCAAAGTTTTATCACAGACATGGGAAACATTTCAAAGTAAGAATGCCACATGAATAATTCAGAGGCATTTGGCCTTTAGAAATTGCAAAAACTTATTACAGTCAGAAAAATTCTCTACAGTCACTATTATAATGGAAAATTACATTTTGATATTAGACTGTTTTGCTTACAACAGATAATTAAAGATAATTATTAACTTACTTTTATATTTATTGGTTAAAGGTAAATCCTTAAATATTTATGATGAAAACAGATACCAAACATGCAAATACTTAATTTATAGGATTTATTGCCTTGTATGAGTTCAGATGCCCTAAATTTTTTAGGAGAATCTTTAGAATTTTCTAAACACTCATAGAAGATTAAATGTGAAAAGTGAGATTAAAAACCATCAAGATTTCTTTTGGTCTCCAAAAATAACCTAAAACAGTTTGCCGGAAGTTTTTATCTTTTTTACATTTAGAGCTCATCTTTCTAGTTATTCTTGTGCTATTATTATTATTATTATTTATTCTTGATTGTTTCCAATGTGTCTATGTCTTTTCTCTACAAACACACATATTGTGTAGGATAATCCAGTTGACCTTTAAATAAGAACAAAATACTGAAGTCTTGTCTCATTTATCTCCTGAGGTATATATTTCTGGTCCCTATTTCTGATGCCACAACCCTAATATTTAAGCTCTGAGTTCCAAGTCTCATGAAGCCCTAACACCTATCTGTAATTGGCTATGAACTCATTTTGGTCTTTGTGTTATCTATATTTCACTACCTGTAACACATCCTTTTCTACTCTTTCGTTTGATAGGATGCTAACACCTTATCTTGGGCTTGGTAAAAAATCACCTGTGGTACAATAACACCACGGCATCAAGCATTGCTCAAATATAAATCTTGGGAGGCTACCTGGAAAGAAGTAACGTGAGGTTAGGTTAAGGAGAACAAAGGTCACGCCACATTCCTAGTGGACAGCAGAATCCTGTAGCCCCATTTACTGCCCCAAGCACTTTGGCTCTCAAGAATGACAGCATAAACTGTGTCATCCCCTGATAATGGGAACAAAGTGAAGTCATGAGTAAAGGATGAAGCAATAAGAGTAAACATCACTGGGCCCAAACAAAAACTCTTGATTCTATTCCTGGCATCTGCTACTACCTAGGTGACATGAACAAACCTACAATCTCTTAGAGAATCAAGTTCTTCATTAAATTAAGAGAATTGAGATTGAGAGGATTGGATTAGATTAGCACTTCCTAAAACCCTAGAACATTTGTTTTTCCAGCAGTTAATAGGCATTCTGAAAATCATAAGCATTCTGAAAACAGAAGATAACCATTATGCACAAAGAACTCAAGAGGCAAAAATTGCTGGACTAAACATAGTCAAACAGATCTTGCTGAAGAACCACCCGGTGACTTCAAAAAAGACTGTATTGCATGTCTTCAAGTAAATAATGGACAATAATTTCTCTCATTTTGAGCCAAGATGCTAACTGCACTTGATGTGTTCATTTAAAAGTGTAGAACTATTTTTGCTCCTCTTGAAAAGTTGTTATATCATTGGTATATCTTATAATGAGAGTTTCTCAAATAAAATGATATGTATAAAGTCCCAAAACTTATTTTACTACAAAATTATTTTTAATAGCTTATCATGAAATTAGGACTTAAGAAACAGTTATTATCTGGTTCTACAGCCCATTGTGAAGATATCATACTCCCATTCAAACAAAAAGAATACTAGGCTGATGAAATCAGGAAAAATAGGAGAGGAGAAGCACTTCTGAAATGTGGGTATAGGGATCTCCAAAAATCTGTTCCTCTAAAAAGCGATGAGAATATTAGCAAAAATCAGCAAAATCAACTTTTCATAACTCTAGAAATTAACCAAAAGCTTGCAATAATCCACAGAACATTTATTAAAGAAAATCAGCTGAATCTCTGAGAACAGTGAGCTGTGTGGGATATTACCTTACCCAATATCAATAATCTTCTAACTCTGCAGTAGTTTTGAAAAGCCAGCAGCCTCTAACCCACTAGAGGGAGCAGAAGAGGTTTGGAGTTCCCCCGCACGTCCCGTATCTATAGGATTATCACTATTTGACCTAGATAGAAGCTGTCTGCAAAACTCTTACTTGAATGTTTTTTCTTTATTTGTCCTGGATTAGAGCTCACTCAGTGAAAAACTCAGTCCCTACAACATTTGTCAAAAAACAATTAGAGGCAACGGTTTTACATAGCAGGTGCCTAAGGCAGTGATACCAACTGGGGCAAACAAGGGGTTTATCAAAAAAAAAAGAAAAAGAAAAAAAGAAAAAGAAAGAAAGAAAAAAAAGAAAGAAAAAAAAATTAAAAAGAAAATCTCATGGATGAGACACCCAAAAGAAGCTTTCAAAAGATCTGACATATTCCTGAGGATCTAGAAGACCACCTGTATGTGTGGTACTATGCATCTGCCCAGGAAAAAACCAGAGCTTTATCAGCTATTTGTGTCCATGTATATGTTGAACCTACTGACTGGAGAGCCTATACTCAATTTCATTCCACATTTATTCCTTCAAATTTCAGCCTTCTTTCTCCATTCTCACATTTTACATCCAAACTTAACTTACAGATAGGAAAAGCAGCCTAGAGAAATAAGGTCCAAACCTAACAACACTATGGAGACAATTCTGAAAACACAACCCTCTGATTCATTGGACTTTTCATTCCAGTAGTTCTTAGTCTTTAGAATAATCAAGATTCACCTGAGGGGTTTATTAATAGTGCAGAATTCAGAGTCTAATGCAGATTCTGATTTAATAGGTGTGCATAAAGCCCAGGAATACAAGCATGAAATAGTATCCCAGTAGATTCAAATACCTGTGATATGAGTATTAAGTGACTTCACACTATAGTCGGAGAGATTAAAAACAAACATACTCCTAACACGAGCTCTTTTGAAATTGTGATTTATACTTTTAAACAAAGCAGAATAAAGAAAAAACATAGTTAATTAAGGGTTCTGCTTATCTTATTTAAAATAAAAGTTTTTAAAGCTTCCCATTTAATGATTCAAAACATCTTTTCCTAAAAGGTGTCTTTTATAAAACTTATTTGAGCTGTCTTATTTTAAAATGATGTAATAAGAATATGCTTTACTACAAAGATCCTCACAGTATTTGGAAACTTTCTACTATGATAATTTTGTCTCAGGAGAAATGAGAAAATTCTATAAAATTACCTAGGTATAATTTATATAAAGCTGACTCAAGAAACAGGTGTTACTGTTGGAATGATGAATCTTGTCCTTTTCCTCACTCATAAATCTCTAATATATGAGCCTCTAGACTCTAAATCAGATGTTGGCTTCACATATATTTATGTCATTAATTTTCTTTCACTGAGAAAATCAAGAGGTAGATTATATATATATATCTGCCAGCTGTTTTACACACCACATGCACTGAGTACAAGTATCTGTGGAGATGCTAGTGCCTCAGTGGCTTGTTCCATTTTACAATTGTCCCAGTACCTGAATGTTGGATGCTGTTCTTGAAAAATATTCGCATCTCTGTGCTATGAGCTTGGCTACAATACTAGCTAGCATTCCATTTCCAGATGGCTCTTATTACTACCTAATTATTTTTAAAACCTGATTTTATTTCAAACAGTTTACCATTGTCAAGGGTCACCTCCAAGTACAACATTGCTGAAATCAAATATTTTTGGTTCTAGGTCTATGGCTAGGAGAGTTCAAGAATGGCCTTTTTTAGAGTGATTGATAGACCATATGGCAAAAGCCATGGATAAACTGTAAATCCAATATTAAAATTTTAAAATCTATAAATAATTTTTATGACAGTTATTCAGTCACAATTATTTATTTTATTTGTTTAAATTTCCAGCTGTCTTGATAAATGAATTAGAAAGAACCAAAGAAATATATTCATTCATTCATTCATTCATTCATTCATTCATTATTCTTATATTTACTGAGGTCTCATTGTCTATGTCAATATATAAACAGATTCCTTCTCTCAAAAACTTTGTACCCTAGTGGAAGAGGAAATTCTTGCTACTTATCAAAATCTTGTGAAAGTATATGCAGAAAGGCAATATGATAGGTGACAAGGGTTAAAGAAAGTTTTAGGGCTTTTTTTTTTTTAAAGATTTTATTTATTCATTTAACAGAGAGAGAACACAAGAAGGCAGAGAGGCAGGCAGAGGCAGAGAGAGGAGCAGGCTCCCCGCGGAGCAAGGAGCCCGATGCGGGACTCGATCCCAAGACGATGGGATCATGACCTGAGCCAAAGGCAGTTGCTTAACCAACTGAGCCACCCAGGCGTCCCAGGCCTTTTTTTTTTTTTTATCTCCGTTGCATTATTTAGCTATTTTTAGACTTAATATTGATTGGATTTAAGGGATAAAATAAGTCTAATTTTTCACATGGATTAAATGAAGGAAAGGAAGGGTGAATTGGGAGAAATCGGAGTGGGAGGCAAAACATGAGAGACTGTGGACTCTGAGCAACAAACTGAGGGTTTTGAAGGGGAGCGGGTGGGGGGTTGGCAAGCCTGGTGGTGGGTATTGAGGAGGGCACATATTGCATGGAGCACTGGGTGTGGTGCATGAACAATTAATCTTGTAACACTGAAAAAATAAAATAGAAGTTTATAGAAAACAAAATAAAACACTATTTTGATCTATTATATTCTTGCTTTTAAGTTTCAGTTCATTATAAGTTATAACTCACTCATAGAATTAACACACTGGGCATCCTATAAGGATGTTGTTTACTTGGACTTGCTCACTCTGGGCACCTATGTGTTGATTCTGATAGAGCAAAATTATATATATTGTATTCATATAATACACATACATATTGCCTTGAAGGGTTTTTTTTAAAGATTTTATTTATTTATTTATTTATTTATTTATTTATTTATTTATTTATTAGGAAAGAGAGAGAGTGAGAGAGAGCAGGTCAGAGTGAGAAGCGGACTCCCCATGGAGCTGGGAGCCCGATGTGGGACTCGATCCCTGGACTCCGGGATCATGACCTGAGCCGAAGGCAGTCGCTCAACCAACTGCACCACCCAGGGGCCCATTGAAGGGTTTTTTTAAACACAAAATTTATGAAGGCTTCAAAAGAATTTGGTGAAAATGACTGAATCCGAAGAGTAGAATGAGTGTTTCTGTTTATTTAAATGTATGGAGAGTAAGGGGGGAGTGTAAGTGCGTTTGCAATTGTTTTCATAAAAGTTATGGGCCACGATTAATTCTTTCTTTCTTGGGCGATTCTCTTTGTATCCAATGCTGCTCTTTTCGTAGACCATTTTACTCAGGATCCCCTGCACTGAAGATATTCTCAAGATATTCTCTTTATTTTTTTGTACTTGCTTAAAGGACAAACCGCTTTCTGAGTCTTTATCAGCTGTTGTCTGAAGAAGGTGTTGCTTCCCTCTAAGAGAATCTGTAAAAATGTCACCATGTTATTCTCTGTTTCTGAATGTGACAGCCAAGGGACATGTCTGCTCTATGCCTCCTCTTACCTGAGCGATCTGCCTTACATTCCTCTCCTGGTTATGTTCACTCTGACCACATAAGCCTGTAACTATGAAAATGGGATAAGAATATTTACTTTTTTATTTTTTTTAAGATTTTACTTCTCACTGACAGAGAGATAGAGAGCACAGGTAAGCAGAGCGGCAGGCAGAGGGATAGAGAGAAGCAGGCTCTCTGCCGAGGAGGGAGCCTGATGCGGAATTCGATCCCAGGACCCTGGATCATGACTTGAGTGGAAGGCAGATGCGTAACGACGGAGCCACCTAGGTGCTCCCAGGATAAGAATATTTTTAAATGCCTCTTAACCCAAAAGAGTAATTTCCTGGATCCCGCCCCCTCCCCCGGGTAAGAAATCATAATGTTAGCTGTGTAACATAGTAGGTATTTCTAGTAGCTATGGCTTAGGGGAGTTTTCAATTAATCACTTTGTACCAATTATCATGAGAGCTACTTTACCATGTACAATTTTTATTTCTCTCTGCAGGCTACCATCGGTTTAAAAAAGTAAATTTTGATATGTTATTTTTTTAATGTTATTTCTATATAGCCGAGACTCCAACCTGTCATCTGGATTGCTGAGCCCATATATCTGACAAGGTCAGTAAACCCCTGGGAAGCATGCACTGTGTTATGCCAAAGTAGAGTAATCCATCCTTTGTTATGATTATAATCTAGAGATTTAAATCAAGAGCTATATATTTTATTTATCTTAAATACTATAATATTAATTTGTTTTGTGAGCTTACAAGAGTTTCTGCACTTACTCATTTAACCAATAATGATAATTTCACATATAATAAATTATGAGATGATCCTCACGTGCTTTAAAATTTATCACTGATCTAATTCCGCAATGTTTATAGAAGATTCACATTCGAAATGGACATCCTGTGCTGGTCTTCAGGAAGAATAATTCCTTCTTTTGAGATGTTACCTCCCCTTCTTTGCAAAGTCAGTTTGCACCACAATGAAAACATCACTGAATCAAGATTTAACCTGAAGTGGAGTGTATCTTTACATGGTCTCCCTAAACAAGCCTGAATTTTTTGCAGGCATTCAACGTTATGAAAGGGAATCCACCTTTGTTGTGGATTTCCTTTGGCTAAAAGCAATTTGTCAGTAAATAGCAATGTCTACTCACGTTTATCTTGTTCTGCCTCGACTCCTTCACTTTCTGTGTCACTTGGCAAGATCCACGGCTGATGAACTACTTGCAATTGCTTTAACGATTCATCCTGCCAAAGATAGAATTCATTCTGGATTAAACTCTAGATGGATATCATGAATACTAACGTGGGTGAATACTTTAGTGTTTAATGTTCTATGAATTACGTGTCCAAAAAAAAATGAAAAAGAAGAATTTCCTCACAACAGAGAATGGTTCTAAGTTTAAATCCATTTTCATGTCAAGTCATGCCATAAACTCTGAACTCATTTTTTATATTCCCTTTTTAATAAGATTTAATGTCTTAATAAGAGGAAATATCTAGGCTCTGTTCCTTCCTGAATTAATATTTTTATGGAAATTGGCAAGCATGCTTAGAAATATTAACAATGAAATATTCAATATAAAATTGCACAAATTGTGCCTGTTTGCCATCAAAGTTTCAAACTCCTTTTAACGAGAATAAAGATTAGTAGGATTTAGAGAACATTCTCAACTTTACCTTTCAGTACTACTTATTTCCTGTCCTTCTTCCTCTTCTCACCTCCTTATTTTTGTTAAGATATTTCTCATACTTGCTTCTTGCTCTATGCTTTTTGTCACTGCCCTAAAGCAGACCCTCATCCTCTCCCACCCTGACTGCAGTGATAGCCATCCATGATGTTTTCTAGGGTCAGATTCCCTCCTAATCTCCCCACCAGTTTCCTGCTGGAGTGGGTTTTTACGGATGCCATATAATGTACTCATTACCTTTTCATAATCTTCCAGTGGCTTCATAATTCTCAGGATAAAATATAAACTCAAGGCCCCTTATGATCCATACTTGTCTACCCCAATATACCAGCACTTTCATCTGCATCCCTATTCGACTAACACTTCCACTCCAGCTACAGTTAACTGGAATCTCTCAAGTTGGTCATTCTGTCTGACATGGCAACATGTTTTCACATGCTCTACTTCCTGCCTACATTTATTTCTCTATCTCAAACATAAACACTTCTCCCAAGGTTTAGAGGTCATCTCTACTGAAAGCCTTCCTCAGGGAAGACAGAATTACTGCTCTATTCCTTTATGTGGCTATTGTGACAATGTAATAGTTACTGCATAGTAATTGCCCTTTCATATTCTCCTGCTTTAAAAATAATGTGGAAAGTCCCTAAGGGCATGGATAATTTTGTCACCTCTAAATTTCAAATTTATTGAGCCACGATGTAAGGAAATCTTTTCAAATATAATTTTGAAATTTTCAGACAAAATCAGTATGACTTGTCAATTTATTCCTTTGACTTTTCAAATTCACCCATCGTCTCCCCACTCTCAATAACATTTTTCTCCAACTTGAGGTAATTTGTTCATTTTGTTCAGACAAATACTGACAAGATAAAAATAAGGGCCCACAACTCCTGATTTTTAAGAAAGGTGATATTACCAAGTATTGAATGTCCACTTTGCTTGAAATGATTCCTGTATGAGAGAAACATCCTATTTGCTATCCCTTGATTGTGACAGTTACCCCTGGAGATGTTTAGCCCCAATGTAGAG
>JAPYYJ010003767.1:0-11180 GCA_028533885.1 Nasua narica | reverse complement strand
CCATTTTGAATGTCAGCCTTGCTGGATAAAGTATTCTTGGCTGCATGTTCTTGTCGTTTAGTGCCCTGAATATATCATGCCAGCCCTTTCTGGCTTGCCAGGTTTCTGAGGACAGGTCTGACGTTATTCTGATGGGCTTTCCTCCGTATGTAAGGAATCTCTTTCCCCTAGCTGCCCTCAGGACCTCCTGTCTAAAATTTTAACTTGCACATTATAATATTATGTGCCTTGGGGTTTTTCTCGAATTATTGATCCTGGCAGGGGTCCTTTAAGCCTCTAGGACATGAACACTTTTCCATTCCCCAGATTGGTGAAATTCTCATGTAGTATTTTGTCAGCTATATCTTCTAGACTTCTGTCCTTCTCTAACCTCTCTGGGATGCCAATGATTCTGACGTTTCAACGTTTCATGGTGTCATTTATTTCCCTAAGTCTGTTGTCATGATTCTTGAGCAGTTTGTTCCAGGTCTCCTCTTGCCCTTTCATCTCAACCATTTGATCCTCTAGATCACTAATTCTATCCTCTGTCTCCACAACTCTAGCTGTTAGACTATTTAGATTGGCTTGGATCTCATTAATAGCGCTTCTTACCTCCGCTATACTGGACCTCATTTCTGCCCTTAGGGATTCTATAATGTTTTGCTCCATCCTAGCCATTGCCTGGATAATTGTCACCCTGAATTCCCTTTCTGACATACTGTTGATGTCCATGTCCAATAGTTCTGAGGGAGACGGTGTAGTCTCTGGTTTTTTCTTCTGTTGGGTGTTCCTCCTCCTAGTCATTTTGATGAGAAATGGATGAGAGGGTGGGTAGATGGATATACTGCCCCCGATCCAGGAAGGGTGTATTCCGGTGGGTTTTGGAGCAATTGGGATTTACCACCAAAAAGAAAGAATAAGGAAAAAAAAAAGATAGAGAGAAGGAAAAAAAGAGGAAATCCAAGCCCGAATGGGCCCCAAAACTAAGGTTTATAAGGTATGCAAACAAGCACGAACAAACATATAGACCAACACGAATAAATGACAAGAAGTAAAAGAACCTAGCAGAATGAACCCCAAGGATAAGATTTATGTAATACCAGAACAAAAGCAGATACGTAGAAACACTGACAGAGGGATAAGATGGGAGGGTGGTTATAACTCCTCGCAGGTGATGAAGGTTATTTCAGGTCCTCCTGGGTTTATAGTTGTTTTAAACCTCTCGTTGTAATGTTAAGTAGTTAAAAAAAAGATAAAAGGAAAAAGAAATGTGAAAGCAAGTGAATACTAAAATAAAATAAAAAAGAGAGAGAATAAGAAAGAGAAAACAAAAACAAAAAAACAAACTTGTATATATGAAATATACAGGCTTGATGGTATTACCAGGAGCTTAATATATTGATTTCCCCTGGCTTTGGGGATTTAAAATTTCATGGGGACCCTGTGGTTATAGTCCTTTTGTTCTTTGGCTGGTCTTCTGTGGGAGGGGCCTGCCGCGTTGTTTTCCAGTCAGTCTTGCTTGGGTTGAGTCACCCTGCCCCCCAGTCAAGGGGCTGAGCTCTGTGGAAACCGGTTTCTCAGTCTCTCACTCTCTGATGGTTTTTGGCCTTTTGTAGCCTTTTCACCTTTTCAGGGAGTCCAAGCAATGTATCTGTCCAGAAGCACTCAGAACTCCGAGTTGCAGGAAGCCCAAGTCTCTGCTCCCCTCTGTGTGGTTCAGAACACAGACTCCCCTCCGTGAAATTTCTGCTCACAGCGCAGCCTGTTCAAGGTTGCGCGCGACCCCAGCCGCCTTTCTGTGGCTCCCAATTGCGGACCTGGGAGGCCTGCAGCCGGCCAGGAAAGTCGCGACCCCAGCCACCTTTCTGCAGCTCAGTGAGTGGCGCCTCAGAGGTCAGGCCGCTTGCCCACATTCTCTCCGCGGCTGGCGGGGATAGCTCAGTCTCTGCAGAGGGCCGTGAATGTGGCGGTGGCGGGCGCACACTAGGAAAAGCTGCGGCTCATGGACCACCACAGACTCTAAAGGTGTTTGCAGGTGCGCGCCCGGTCCACAGGTTGTTGCAGAGAGCGGAAAGCTGCAGGTTCAGGAATCATGGACTGGATCCCCCACCAGTTCCACAGCTCCTTCCTGGGAGAGTGGGTCCAAGCGCCGGTCCCGCGACCACCCCCTTCCACTAGTTACTCCTCAGAACTTTTTGCCCTTTTTAAGTGTTTTTAACGGGCTCTACGTTAATGCTGGTCCCCCGCCACCGGGCACTTTCCTTTGGGGTATTACTATCCTTGGTTAGCTTCTGGTGGCTCCCTCCCCCTTTTCTTTATCCTCCTATAACAGTTTCAGTGTTCCCACTTTCTTTTACCTCTCCACTGCTGTCTTCTGCTATCGGAGAGATCCCGGGGTTAGAAATCTTTCTCCTCAGGGTGATTTCATGGGTGTTCAGCGTGTTCTGGTAGATTTCCAGCTCACTTTTGGGAACTGGTTGCTGCAGGATATCTTACTTCTCCACCATCTTGCCCACCCTCCTCAAAATAGGTTCTAAAACATGAATTATAAATATACATTTCAATTAATGGTTTTCCACTGGAAGGTAGTATAAAATAGAATTAAAGAGCAAGATGTTTGGAGTCACTCCTACTGAGTTTGAATTCAGATGTTTCTACATATTAGCTGAGTTCCCTTGGTTAAATTACTTTTTATTGTTTTGTGACATTTCTCTAATTTGTAAAATTTGGATAATATAACAAATGTGAAACTTTGAGAACATGTCAGGTGCTTAGTAAGTAATAATTGTCATTATTAGTAATATTTATCTTTCTTATTTCTTTTTTTTCTTTTATCAAAAGAAATAAGAAAGATATCAACAGATCTCATGAGAATTTAATGGCCTGCTCTCAATTCTAAGATGGCCATTTTCCCACTTTCTAAATCTGACCTCAAATTCAAACCCAAAACAATTCACCAAAAAGAAGTCATTTCCCTCCATGCTCAAAGATCACCAATTTTTCTTTAAGATTTTATTTATTTATTTGACAGAGAGATCACAAGTAAGCAGAGAGGCAGACCGAAAGAGAGGGGGAAGTAGACTCCCTGCTGAGCAGAGAGCTTGATGTGGGGCTCCATCCCAGGACCTGAGATCGTGACCTGAGTTGAAGGCAGAGGTTTTAACCCGGTGAGCCACCCAGACACCCCCAAAATCACCGATTTCTACAATAAATTGCCACATATATGTTACTGTCACTTCACAACAGTAGATATTCCTCTACATGCCCTTTTACTGAGATGGGACAGAAGAAGGAAAGATGAAAGAGAACAAAAGAGGGAAAAATATGGTTCTCTCCCCAGACCACACCTCATAATTCAATGTCAAAATAAAAACAAACCAAATGACATCATGGATATTTCCTTCATACCTTACATTAAATAAAAGATACAAAAATAAAGTCAGAAACAAACCCCTTAAATTAATTAGTTTTGACATCAGATAATTAACTCTGAGGTAAATGGTTTTAAGTTATACTTTGTAACATGCAATGTTAGACAGATTTTCTTTACTACACCTGGGTAAAAGATTCTTTACTATAGTGAAAGATAAACTAGGCAAACACTTCCCCAAATTCCTAATTCTTAGAATCTCCATTTAATAATTGTCATAGAGATGTAGTTTGAATTTATTGAAACAATATATTTTTTCTTGTTACTGCTATTGTACAGTATTGTGTTGAATAGAAATATTTGTAATATATTCTCAAACCAGTTTTTAAACTTTGCCTTTCTTTAGGTATATATGTTTTAAGTCTTGATGAAATTTCATTCAGTTTGATAAGCAATATTCCTCTCCAAACTCTAGAGCCAAGACAAAACAAACAAAACAAAAGTCCAACTTGTATTTTACTTAAATTTTATATGTACTGGATTTATTTATTGTTGTTTTGGTACAGAAGCCCTCTTAGAACACATTCCTTGGGATTAGAGAAAAATTAGTTTTAAAGTGGGATTTTTGCACTATGAAAATTGCTTGCAAGCCTATAGGAGTCCCAATGGAAATATTTGCACTCTATCAACAATTTCACTTTATGTAGAGAAGCGTATTTTGCTCTACTTCAATATCCCCTTAGGTCATTAGTTTTTGCAAGGCTTAAAATTAGGGATAAGAAAAACAGTAGGATGATGAAGGCATACTCTTACATAACAGTGTAGGAGAGAAGATGGAGACTAAAAACATTTTAAGCAAATGAATATTTTGTATAGCCTTTATGGATTCATGAAAAATAGGAAAGAGAGGAGAAAGAACTTCATAATTTCAATATATATATAAGTAGAAAAATATCCAAACCTGATTTTATTGTTTGTTTGAATATTGTCAACTTATTACCAATAAAATGGCTAAAATTATTCAAGAGAAAAAGGGTATTAATTTCAACAAATTGTTCTGAAAAAAAATGTATCCTTATGAAAAAAGTAAAATTAAATTAAAAGAGTACTTCAAATATTCTTTCAAATTATTTACAAATTAACTTGAAATGGATCATAAATCTTAGTGACAAAAATAAAATACACTACTTCTATAAGTTAACACCGGAGGAAATTTCTTAGTATTTGGTATAGGGATAGGTTTACAAAAGAAACAAAAATTATAAAGCAAAGAAAATAAATAAATTGGGATTTACACAAAATTATGAATTTTGCATGTCAAAGGACATAGTTAATGAAGTGAAAATGTAAGCCAGAGCGTGGAAAAAGCATTTGTAAACAGATATCTGATAAATGACTGCTTTGCAGAATATATAATCATACAATATAACAATAATGAGACAAAAAACCTAATTTAACAAATGGACTCACTTTTTTTTTCACTAAATTAGCTTATTTTACTAAAGAATTGTGTATAGAATTGTTAAATCAATACCTTGTACACTTCTGATATTGCATTTTGTACTTCAATAAAAACTGTACTCACATGAAATTATATATTAAAAGTTTTCTTTTTTCCAAATTTATTGAGAAATAGTTGACATATAAAATTGTCAATATTTAAAGTGTACAATGTGTTGATTTGATATACATGTACATTTGGAATGATTACCAGACTCAAAATAATATATCTATCACTTCATGTAGTTAACAGTTAACTCATGTGTCTGTGTTTTTGTGTGGCTAAGAATGCTTATAGTCTACTCTCAACAACTTTCAAGTCTATGCTACTATATTATCAACTACAGTCACCATGCTATACGTTAGAACACCGGTACTAGTTTGTACCCATTGACTTACATCTCCCTAGTTTCTACTCTTTAAGATCCTGACAACCAAGGTTGTTAGTCCCTTTCTATGACATTTCTCTTTCTTTTTCTTTTTTTCTTTTTCTTTTTCTTTTTAGATTCTACATGTAAGCGATACCAGACAGTATTTGCTTTTCTCTGGATCATTTTACTTAACCTTATGTCCTCCAGTTTCATCCATGTTGTCACAAATGGCAAGATTTCCTCCTTTTATATCAGAATAATATTCCATTATATATACATATGCATGTATATGTATATATATTCATATATATATTCTTATATTTTATGTATTCATCTATTGATGGACACTTAGGTTGTTTCCATGTCTTGGTTATTGTGAATAGTGTTGCAGTGATTCAATAAACATGGAAGTGCAGATATCTTCATGAGATTCTGATTTTATCTCTTTCTAACATATGCCAAGAAGTGGTATTGTTGTATTATAAAGTAATTCTATTTTTACAATTTTCAGAAACAGTCATAGTGTTTTCCATACTGGCTGTATCAATTTATATTCCCACCGATAGTTTACTAAGATTCCCTTATTTCTATACACTTCCCAACATTTGTTATCTCTTGTTTTTTTGATGATAGCTGTATTAATAGGTGTGAGATGATGTCTCATTGCAGTTTTGATTTGTATTTTTGATGACTTATGATATTGATCATCTTTTTATATACCTATTGGAATTGTATATCTTCTTTGGAAAAATATCAATTTTGGAACTTTGCCCATTTTTAAATTGAATTATTTATCTTTTTACTATTGAGTTGTATGAATTATATACATATATATGATATAGATGTATATATAAGCTTATATATGATGTTAACTCATCAGATAGATGATTTGCAAATATTTTCTTCAGTGCTATAGGTTGCTTTCCAATTTATTATTTCTTTCATTTTCCCAAATTTATTTTAATTTTTCAGTGTTACAAGATTGATTGTTCATTCACCACACCCAGTGCTCCATGCAGTACGTGCCCCTCTCGATCCAATTTATTATTTCTTGTGTGTAGATGTTCTTTAGTTTGATTAAAAATTTCATATATTATTTATTTATTTAGCTGTCCACTGACAGATGAAAAAATAAAGAAGATGTAATATATATATTACATTACATTATATATATACATATATACATATATATACATATATACATGTATATACATACATACATATATGTATATATATAATGGAATATTACTCAACTGTCAGAAAGGATGAATATTTACCATTTTTATTGACGTGGATGGAACTGGAGGATATCATGCTGAGTTAAAGAAGTCAGTTAGAGAAAGATAATTATCATATGGTTTCACGCATATGTGGAATATAGGAAACACCACAGAGGATCACAGAGGCAGAGAGGGAAAACTGAATGAAAAGTCATCAAAGAGGGAGAAAAACCATGAGAGACTCTTAACTCTAGGAAACAAACTGAAGTTTGCTGCAGGGGAAATGGGTGGTAGGATGGGGTAATTAGGTGATGAACATTAAGGAGGGCACATGATGCGATGAGCCTTGGGTGTTATATGCAACTGATATATTGTTGAACACTACATCTGAGACTAATGATGTACTATATGTTGGTTAATTGAATTTAAATTAAAAAAAAATAAAATGTAAAAATTCCATACTTTATAAGAAACACAGTGTAAGTTTCCTGGAGTTATAAAATCATTTGGAATTTAGGATTTGGTAGCTGGTTCATATGTATACACATATAAACATGCATGCAAAGTGTCTAGACTTTACATAATAATTTCATCTAACAGGAAAACAAAAGATTTTCCAAAAAAGGTTCAAATCTCATCTCTAAATAACATAAATAAATAAATAATAAAAAAGGAACAAATAAGCCAAAGTCCATATAATAAAATTCAGATACCATATTCTCTGTAAACTATCTTACAATCGAACGTACCATTTTGGTCTATACTCTAATATACTTGTCTTTCTTTTCTCAGTTTACCACATTTAGAAGGGATGCCTGGAACTTAGTGACCACTAATATTTCTTTTCTCAGTTTACCACATTTAGAAGGGATACCTGGAACTTAGACACAGTGAAAAAAATACAAAGAGTTATCTGACAGCAAACTAAGAGGCAGCAGCACTATTAGAGTTGTCTATACTAGTTTAAGAAACCTAGCCATCAAGAACTATTTAGTTTATGGGCAAATAGTCGTAACCACTATAACAGCTTTTGAGGTCATGATTTATATTATAATCACAATCTTGATGGTTTACTATTAAGGTTAAATCATGACCAAAACCGTATTTTAAATGATAAAAAAATCATATAATTACATCTCCATAAGGAAATATTTAATATTTATTTAGATAAATACATTGAAGTTTTGGGTAAAATTTATATGTGGAAAACATCTAATTCCCTAATACGATACTGTCATAACTAGTATATATATCTAATTGACAACCCCCATCCTACTCACACACTCCACCAACTGGTACAGAAAAGTTATCATGATTTGTTCAACTTAAAAATTACCGTCTTTGGCCTCTCTTTTTCTTCATGAAGTTGTGCCCTCTTTAGCAAAGTGTCAATAAAGCCAAGTGCAACCTGTGTCACTGTATTAGAAAAGATAATTTAATATGTAAAAACCTATTGATTTGTTCCCAGTCAATGGGACAGACTGAACTGACATCAAAATACACTCAAACTCCATCCCACCTCACTTCACACTCAAAGCGCAATAATTTGGGGATATATAACTGAGTTTAACATCAAGAGAGGGAAACCCTGGAGTGCTAAAAATGAAAAAAAGAAATCAAGAAGAGGTAGCAGAATTTAAAACTAAAATTCAGATCAGAATCAGATATACACAGTAATGTTTGAGGTCCTGAGAGTCTGCCACTCTCCCATGAAAAGATCTTAAGGCTATTGTCCCAATTTTTATATAGAGCTGAAGCCAAGCTTCAGATGGCAAAATTGTTCTATTCCAGGGTGCCTGGGTGTCTCAGTCAGTTAAGTGTCTGCCTTTGGCTCAGGTCATGATCTTGGGGTCCTGTGAGCCTCGAGTCAGGCTTCCTACTCAGTGGGGAGTCTGCTTCTCCCTCTCCTTCTGCTCCTAACCCCTGCTAATGCTCTCTCACTCTCTCTCTCAAATAAATAAATAAAATGTTTAAAAATGTAAGAGGAACAATAATTTGAAAATTGTTATCTTCCCTTAAGTTATTGGAACCCCCCATGTCCCATGTTTGGTGGTATGTCTGACATAACACTATCCATAAGACGTAAGGTCCTCAAACCTAATATTTTTAAATTGCCTTATAACCAGGAAAACCTCGAGGTAAATAGAACAGGTACATGAAACCATTTTGTGGAAATATGAAAACGAGAGCACATGAAATATTCACAAAAAATCTCAAATATGAGTGTATTTTATAACCTAACATTTCCACTTCTAGGTATAATTTCTTAGAAAAGTTGCCTATGCCCCCTGTTTACCAAGAGACATAGATGAGAAGTTCATTAAAATATTGTAAAAGTAAAAATCTAAAGCAATATGAATGTTTATCATTAGAGGAAATAAACAAATTGTAGTATATTCAAACAATGGTATATCAAGAAGTTAATATGCATACTTATAATTAGCACATATTTTTCTATGTATTCTTCAAGTAGAATTTAATTATAATATTAAGTAAACTAGATTTTGCTATATTTATATTGATACAACTTGAAAACAATGTTGAATGAAAAAAATTGCAGTATAGTGCAACAGATACAATTTATGTTAATTTCAACAAGTGACCCAAAGCAGGGTAACATATACTGTTTTTGGGTGTGTATATAAATATATGTGTATATATGTGTACACACACACACATATAAACATACCTACATATTCTGTACATCTAGATATATACATATATATCCAGAATATATATATATAGGAAAATATAGATATAATATACATATTCTAGAATGTTGTGCATCTAGTCATGAGAGTGGTAACCATACAGAAGTAGTATAAATAAAACTGTGAGAGCCTTAACTTGATCTAAAATAATCATCTTCATCTATTTTTAAAATGAAAGTGTCTGAGTCAAAATGACAAATATTAGCATTCATTAATTTTGTCAGGCAAATGAAATGTTCTATTTTATCCTGTGTGTTTCTCTAATTTTTAAATCTTGCAAAAATTAAAATTAACTCTAAATTCAGACATTCTTTTCCCAACTTCAGAGTATGTAATAAGGTCACCAAGTTGAGCCTCACAACCTCAATTAATTAGCATCTTCACTAGCATGTTGGACATATTAGATCAAGCCACGCTGCTTTCAGGAAATTACTTAAAATAGAACCAAAAGTCTTCCAAAAGAATGTGTTTTAAACTCAGTCAACATCTATCTTACATCATATCTCCATTTTTGTATCTCAACAAATTCAGTAATAAAGACCATAGCCTTATAGATTCAAAGACTAAAACAAAATATTACCTATTTAGTTAAAAAAATGAACTTAATTGAAACATTTTCAATGTTAGCAAGAATCAAAAAAGGGAGCTCAGGATTTTGCCTAGCTCATTAGAAATTTCGATTAACCAGAATATCCCATAAGTAGTATGTTTATAGTTGGACATAAATATGCAAGAGGTGTGTATTTAAGCTGGTACAAGCATTCTAAAAGCATTCATCTCTATATGAATAATTAATATGGTAATTATAAATGAGTCATTTATTCATTGAAATCAGATCCACAGTTTCTCTACTTGATAGCAATTTGCTAGTCATGAATTTAAAGATTTTAAATTTTATTACTGGAAAGTAATAAAACTCTATTTCATTAAGAATTGTATTTAATTCACAGGAGGGGGGCAATATGGCGGAGAAGTAAGAGATCCTGTAACAACCGGTCCCCAAAAGCGAGCTGGAAATCTACCAGAACACGGTGAACACCCATGAAATCACCCTGAGGAGAAAGATTTCTAACCCCGGGATCTCTCCAAGAGCAGAAGACAGCAGTGGAGAGGTAAAAGCAAAGTGGGAACACTCCAGCTGATATCAGAGGATAAACAAAAGGGGGAGGGAGCCACCAGAAGCTAACCAAGAACAGTAATACCCCAAAGGAAAGTACCCGGTGACGGAGGACCAGCATTAATGTAGAGCCCGTTAAAAACACTTAAAAAGGGCAAAAAGTTCTGAGGAGTAACTAGTGGAAGGGGGTGGTCGCGCTCAGCGGCGATTGGACCCACTTTCCCAGGAAGGAGCGCCCCAAAGTGAGACGGGTGGGGGATCCAGTCCATGATTCCTGAACCTGCAGCTTTCCGCTCTCTGCAACAACCTGTGGGCCAGGCGCACATCTGCAAGTGCCTTTAAAGAGTCTGTGGTGGTCCACGAGGTGAAGCTTTTTCCTGTGTGCGCCCGCCACTGCGACTTTCGCGGCGCACTGCAGAGCCTGAGCGATCCCCGCAGGCTGCGGAGAGAATGCGGGCAAGCGGCCAAACCTCCGGGGCGCCCCTCGTGGAGCCACAGAAAGGCAGCTGGGGTCGCAACTTTCCCGGCCCGCCTCAGGCCTCCCAGTCCGCACTTGGGAGCCACAGAAATGCCGCTGGGGTCCCACACCACCTCGAACGGGCTGCGCTGTGAGCAGAAATTTCACGGAGGGGAGTCTGTGTTCTGAACCACACAGAGGGGAGCAGAGACTCGGGCTTCCTGCAACTTGGAGGTCTGAGTGCTTCTGGGCAGATTCATTGCTTGGACTCCCTGAAAAGGTGAAAAGGCTACAAAAGGCCAAAAACCATCAGAGAGTGAGAGACTGAGAAACCGGTTTCCACAGAGCTCAGCCCCTTGACTGGGGGGCAGGGTGACTCAAACCAAGCAAGACTGACTGGAAAACAACGCGGCAGGCCCCTCCCACAGAAGACCAGCCAAATAACAAAAGGACTA
>JAPYYJ010003766.1:0-11180 GCA_028533885.1 Nasua narica | reverse complement strand
CTCAGCTACAGCAACTTCTTCCTAGAAACAGCACCAAAAGCAAGGGAAGCAAGGGCAAAAATGAACTATCGGGACTTCATCAAGATCCAGAGTTTTGCACGGTGAAGGAAACAGTCAAGAAAACCAAAAGGCAAGTGACAGAACGGGAGAAGATATTCGCAAATGACATATCAGATAAAGAGCTAGTATCTAAAATCTAAAGAACTTCCCAAACTCAATACCCAAAGAACAAATAATCCGATCAAGAAATGGGCAGAAGATAGGAACAGACATTTCTGCAAAGAGGATATCCAAATGGCTGACACATGAAAAAGTGCTCAGCATCACTCGGCATCAGAGAAATACAAACCAAAACCACAGTGAGATACCACCTCACACCAGTCAGAATTAACTTGTTAATTAAAATTAATAAGTCAGGAAACGACAGATGTTGGCGAGGATGCAGAAAAAGGGGAACCCTCCTACACTGTTGGTGGGAATGCAAGCTGCTACAGCCATTCTGGAAAATAGTTGAAGATAGAAATGTTGAAAAACTGGAGTTGGAAAAAAAAAAAGTTGAAAATAGAGCTACCCTATGACCCAGCAATGGCACTACTGGATATTTACCCTAAAGATACAAATGTAGTGATCCAAAGGGGCTCATGCACCTGAATGTTTATAGCAGCAATGTCCACAATAGCCAAACTATGGAAAGAACTTAGACGTTCACCAACAGATGAATGGATAAAGAAGAAGTGGTATAGATATACAATAGAATACTGTGCAGCCATCAAGAGAAACGAAATCTTGCCGTTTGCAACGACGTGGATGGAACTAGAGGGTATTATGCTAAGCGAAATAAGTCAGTCAGAGAAAGACAATTATCACATGATCGCTCTGATATGAAGAATTGGAAAGGCAGGCAAGGGGTCATGGGAGGGTGGGAGGGAATGAAACCAGATGGGATCCAAAAGGAGACAAACCACAAGAGACTCCTAAACTCACGAAACAAACTGAAGTTTGCTGGGGGAAAGGGGGTGGTGATAGGGTTATGGACATTGGGGAGGGTATGTGCTATGGTAAGTGTTGTGAAATGTGTAAGGCTGATGATTCACAGACATATACCCTGGGGCAAATAATATGTTACATGTTAATAAAAAAATTAAAACAACAACAACAAAGAATAAAAAACAGGCATAGTAGTTTTGGAAAGGAAAAAAAAAAAAAGCCAATTGCTTTCCTATGTGCCAGTAATGATGAAGTGAAATTTGAAACTAAACACAATACCATTTGACATTAGCCCTTCCCCAAACAAAATATATAAAACAAAATAATACACACTTAACAAAATATATATAAGCTTTATATGAGCAAAACTATAAAACTCTAATGAAAGATAATAGATAACTAAAGAAATGGAGAGATAGTCCACATTTATGAATAGGAAGAGTCAATACTGTCAGGGTATCAGTTTTTCCTAACTTGATTTATAGATTCAGGGCAATTTCAATCAAAATCTCAGCTAGTCATGTTGTGAATATTGACAAATTGATTCTTAAGTTTATATAGAGAGGTAAAAGAGCTAGAATAGACAATCCAATATCAAAGGAGAAGAAGTCAGAAGACTGACCCTACCTGACTTTAGGACCTTGTGTAACGTTACAGGAATCAACACAGTATGGAATTAACAAATCAATAGACAGATAGGTCAGTGGAATGAAACAGAAAGTCCTGAAATACACCAATATCACTATGGGCCACTGATTCCTGACAAGGGGGCAAAGGTAATACAATGGAACAGAGACAATCTTTCCAACAATAGGTGTTGGAAAAACTGGACATCCACATGCCAAAAAAAAAAAAAAAAAAAAAGAGAGAGAGAGAAATTACTTAGACACAACTTACTGTAGTGACAAAAATTAACTCTAAGTGGAACAGAGACCTAAATGTAACATATAAAACTATAAACTCTTAAAATTCAACAATAAGAAAATAAACAGCTATTTCTAAAAATATCTAAATGCCTGAACAGGCATACCATCAAAGAAGATGTACAGCTGTCAGTAACCATATGGAAAGATGTAGGATATCATATGTCATTAGAGAACTGCATATTAAAATAGCAATGCTGTACCATTACGCAGTTTTTTGAATTGCCAAAATCCACAGCACTTGACAACACCATGTGATAGCAAGGCTAAAGAGCAAGATATAAGAGAAATATGCATTCATTCCAATTCCAAGTGGGGATGCAAAGTCATACAGGCACTCTGGAAGACAGTTGGTCATTTTCTTATAAAACTAAACATACTTTTATCACACAATCCAGCAATTGTACTCCTTGATTATTTATCCAAAAGAACTAAAAACTTTTATGTCCAAATACCTGCAGGTGGATATTTATTGCTGCTTCATTTACAACTGCCAAAAGCTGGAAGCAACCAAGATGTCCTTTAGGAGGAGAGTAGATAAACAAACTATAGTACATTTAGGTAATACTTCTCAGCACCTCAAAAGAAATGGGCTATCTAGCCATCAAAAGACAGGAAGGAAACATAAATGCAGATTAAGTAAAAAAAAAAAAAAAACCCACATGAAAAGGCTACGTACTAGATGATTTCAAGTATCTGACATTCTAAAAGGGCAAAACCAGAGAGACAGTAAAAATGATGAGTGGTGGCCAGGGACCACAGGAGGAGGAACAATGAGCAGGCAGAACAGAGAGAATTTTGAAGGCTGTAAAGTTATCCTGCACAATGTTCGAATGGTGGATATATGTCATTGTATGTTTGTCAAAAGCCACAGAATATACAATATGAGTGAATCGTAATGTAAACTATGGGCTTTTGCGTGAGTATGATACGTCAATGCACGTTCATCAGCTGTAAGCAATGTTCCATTCTTGCAGGGATGCTGACAGCTGGGGACGTCGTGTGTGGGGGAGGATGGTGGTTATACAAGAACTATCTGTACTTTTGGCTCAATATGGCTATGAACCAAAAACTGGCCTAAGAAATAAAGTTTTTAAATAAAAAAACCAAATATGACAGTATACGCAAATGACCTTTAAAGTACTCCAAACATAATAAAAGAAACCAAAATTACAAGTACATGGAGACGTTATGTCTTACTTCTCAAATGGCTGGAATTCAAAATCTGAACGCCGTGCTTAGAGAGGCTGTGGGACTCCCCCTCAGACGTTGCACCGTGGAATGCAAAATGCACTGGAGGGGAGTCTGGCATTGCCAGACAACGACACATACGATTAACATGTGACCCTGCAAAATCTCCATTGTGAGTTTGACACAGCTATAGGAATGTGAAATAATGTAAGCACAGCCCAATGAGAATGGTGAATAGCTTATGTTGTATCCATACAATGTAATAACACTATGTAGTCCTTGAACAAACAACACTGAAAAAGGTCCTTAGGAAACTAACTGATTTACAAGATACATTGTTAAGTTTAAAAAGCAAGATGTAAGAGTATATAGTGTGTTCGCTTTATTTTTTGCAAAAAGAAATATAGGAGGAAAACCCAGAAACTAATGAAAATGTTTACCTGAGTATACATTTGGGGAACAGCGCTACCAATGGAAATATCTTTCAGAAAACATTTTTATATGGCTTATCTGCTGAATCACATAAATGTTTTAAATATTCAAAAATTATACTTGATGAATGGGGATGAAAATAATCAAACCCTTTAACTGGCTATAATGAGTAACAAATGGATAACCAAAATGTCAAATTATTATATAACCACACTGAGAAAACAATACACTTAAGTTAACTTGTGTGCACAAAACTCTGTACATTCTTAGTGGAATGCAGTCCAAGGTTAAGCATGATGCCATCAAATCTCATAGTTTTTTTTTATTATTATTAATATTGGAGTTGTATTGGTATAATAAAGAAATACATTGATGTTATTGGAAACCAGAGTTTCTACTGTGGAAGCAGAGAGAAATATATGTGGACTGTAGAAGGTAATGAAAAATCTATGGTGGAAGATTTGAACTGGAGGTTTCAGTATGGACACATATAATCCCATGATCCAAACATTCTTTAGTGATTTTAAAGGTTTATGGCATTTGCGTCTTTGGTTGTTTGTTTTGAAACTTAGGGCTTTATCACCCTCAACCTCATACCCCATCCCAGTTCTTTTTACGAAAAGGACTGGAATCATTTACACTTTAGCAGCAATGAGCACACCTAGAACTCAGATGATGTTTTCTTTCTTTCTTTTTAATTTTATTTCAGAGAGAGAGAGAAAGAGCACATAAGCAGGGGAGAGGAGCAGAGGGAGAGGGAGAAGCAGACTCCATGCTAAGCAGGGAGCCCGATGCGGGGCTTGATCCCAGGATCCTGGATCATAACCTGAACTGAAGGTAGACACTAAATCGACGGAGCCACCCAGATGCCCCCCAGATGATGTTTTCTAAATAACGTTCTCCACTAAAAGAAACTAGGTTCTTTGGAGAAATGGCAGATTCTTTGAGAAACAGGGAAAATACAGGATAAAAGTCAGACACTATGTGCAAGAAATTAAGAAAGAAGTCAAATCCAAATGAGGTTATGTCAACATGATAAAGGAGCTAGCCTGAAGGGCTCCCGTTAGACAAGTTATGGACAATCTGGCATTTAAGTAATGATAATACTATTACCAGCACTGCATTAAAAACATATGGAAAACAGTAACAACAATAACAACAACAAATAATCACAAGGAGATAGACAAAAGATAGGGAGAAAAAGGTGAAAGAAGGAGAGGAGTAAGATTTTCTATCTGGAGTAATGCCAGATAAATCCAGACTGAATGATAGAATATTACCATATTACATATTTCCAATGTAATAAGTGATTCAGGCAAGGATTATCAAAAGATGATTATACCATTGGGTGAAGGTCATTAGGAAATGATATTGATGCAATTTTAAGGTATCATTACTCAAATTACTTATTATTTATAAAGAGAAAATTATACACCTAGCAAAGAGATATCTGACAGTTACTAGCTTAACAAAATGGTCAGACTCCTCATTATCACCAGGAGGCAAATTGATATGTTTCTTTTAATGTGATGTTTCTCTTGATGTACAACTCAGCTCTGTAATGTTCCCAACAAAAATCTTCAACCTGAGTCTAATCATAAGGAATACGTCAAAATAATCTGGGAGGTGTGATATATTCTATAAGATAATTGCCTTGGAGTCTTCAAAACTATTCTCAAAATCAGAAAAGGTGAGCGCAACATTCTAGATCAGAAAGGAATCAGCACACATTTTCTGGGAAAGCAGATAGCAAATCTTTCATCCCTTGGGGGTCATGTAGCCTGTGTGTATAGTTTTCTTCCTCGTTTTCTGTTTGTTGTTATTTTTGTTTGGTCTCAGGACTCTTTAAAAATATAAAAATCCTTGTTAGATTGAGACACAAAAAAACAAACCATGGAGAATTGTCCCATGGGCCATAATTTGATGACTGCTCTTCTAGATTTAAAGGAAAAATGAAAAAATATAACAGCCAAAAGCAATTTGCAAACCTTGGATGAATCCTAGATTGAAAAACAAACCAGTATAAAAGTCATTTTGGTACTAAGAGGAGAAATGTAAATGTAGTTTGTACATTAGAAGATACATCTGAACTACTGTTACCTTTTTTTTTTTTTTAGGTGTCACAGTGGCATTGTGGTTAACACTGGATGATGTCATTTTTCAGCAACCCCCACTGAAACATTCTTAAGAGAATTGTCCCGATAACTGCAACTCGCTTTTAAATCTTTTAGGGAAAATAAATAGAAATAAAAGACACTTGGAGTAGGGGCACCTGGGTGGCTCAGTGGGTTAAAGCCTCTGCCCTCAGCTTGGGTCATGATCTCAGGGTCCTGGGATCAAGCCACATATTGGACTCTCTGCTCAGTGGGGAGCCTGCTTCCCCCTCTCTCTCTGCCTGTCTCTCTGCCTACTTGTGATCTCTCTCTGTCAAATAAATAAATAAAATCTTAAAAAAAAAGACATTTGGAGTCAATAATTGTTCTTTTTTAAGATTTTTATTTTATTTAAATTCAGTTAATTAATATATAGCATGTTATTAGTTTCAGAGGTAGAGTTCAGTGATTCATCAGTTGCATATAATATCTAGTGCTCATTATATCAGTTGCCCTCCCCTCACCCTCTCCTCCAGCCAACCTCTGTCTCCTATAGTTAAAAGTCTCCTACAGATTGTCTCCCTTTCTGATTTCATATTGTTTTGTTTTTCCCTCCCTTCCCCTATGATCCTCTGTTTTGTTTCTTAAATAATAAATGTTCTTAAATGATTGGACATACTTCCAACTTACTCAGCCTTTTGCAAAAATACCTGGAGAGATAAAGATTATAGAAATTAATTGCCAGATTCTAGGCAGGAATGAACAAAATCAAGCCTCTCAAGTATAATTTAAATGTGATTTGTAAGTATTTTATCTATTTAATTATTTAATTTATGGGGAGTGGTAAAGGGCAGAGGGAGAGGGAGAAAGACAATCTTAAGCAGGCTCCACGCTGAGGTGGGGCATAATCTCATGACCCTGAGATCATGACTAGATTTGAAATCAAGAGTCAGACGTTTAACTGACCAAGCCACCCAGGTGCCCCAGTATTTTAAAATTTGGGTCATAAATGAACAATCAGAGAGAAGAGAAAAGAATGCATAAGCTTAAGAGTAAAAAAAAAAAAAAGTATTAAGAGAAATCATAATTGTAATTTATTATTTGAGTTTCAAGTCAGGATTCTGGATTTAGAAGCATCATGAAGACTATTACTCAAACCTCATTTTGTAGATAAGAAAACCACAGCCTAGAGAGAATCTCTTCTATATCTACATTTATTAAACAGTTAGTGTAAAAGGGCAGAATCCAAAATGCACAATACATGTCTTCCCACTGTATTTTGGCTGCTTAGCATAGCTCAAAATTACGTATTTGCTAAAGCCCTCATTTACATTAATTTGTAAGATTACCGTTTTAGATACCTTAGATAGAGAGCAATTCCTTAGATAGAGAGCAAACTGTTCAATAGTTTTCTACCTGTGACTATCACCGTGTTGATGAAGAATGAATAATAAAACAAGCTTTCTATTGGAAATTATTTCAGTAAATTCAGGTTACATGCACAAGTAACTGGATAAATGTTCTCTTCAATATCCAGCCCCTTGCCTCTCACATAAACATGACAAAACAAGCTCCCTCAGCTTTATGACCTCAAAGAAAGGGGCCCTGATTTATTTGTTGGTGATTTACATTGTGAAGCAAGGGGAATACTTCGAGAAAAGGTATATTTGTAAAAGGCTCCGTGTCTTGTAGAGGTTCTGCTGAATCAGGATAATTTTTCCCCTTGCTGTCCCAAACAAAATTGAACTTGGTGGCATCTGACGAATGACGACATATACTACACTCAAAGCTAAAGGGGGTGAGATGTAGGATTGAGAGAGCAAAGAATGAGAGGGCTTTAAGGCACAGAGAATCCACATTGGAAAGCGACGCAGCAGAGAGCAAGTGAAGCAGAGGATTTCTCCTCCCTGAAGACAGGAGGGAGGATTTCATGGTTGGCTTTGCAAGACAGAGAAAGAAGAAGCGGGGGCTTTGAAGATCCCTTTACATTTTGTGGATGTGGATTTCCTCTAGTTTTACATTCAAAATTACTTCTTCATTTCGTAGAAAAGATGAATCGCAGGCATTTGCCTGTTGATAGTATCCTTAAGTCTCTAAGAGCTGGAATTATTAAAGTTACAATTAGATTATATTGGAGTTTGACATCCAAGGACACCGCTATTAAAAAGAGGTTGCTGGGTAGTCTATTCTACAGATATCTTTGATGTCTTTACCAAAAGATATCTTTTCAATGTAGAAAGAAAGGAGCAGTGGCCGTCCATAGCTGCCTTTAGTGTGAGAATGTGCTGGAATATTTTATTGTTGGGTTGGCATTGAAGTCTGCTGTGAAATGATTTTTATGAATGCTATTTCCTGGGAAGCTCGCAGTACTGAGAATTGCATGTCATGAGGCCGTGATCCCAGGGAGCAAAAATCAAATAAATAAAGGTCTTGGGGAATTATGGTCTATGGGATATATTTTCTTCCCAAAATGAGTCCATAGTTCACTTTGATGGTGAGTTTAAATGGATCGTATGAGAACAGAAAAATACATCTATCTTTAAGTGGTAACAAAGTTCCATTTAAGAATTTCCCCCATAAAAATAATATCCGAGGTCTAAGATTCCAACAGAAAAATAAGGCAAGAAAAGGGAATAGTTACTCTGGTGGAGAACCATGGCTTAATACACTGTTTTACAGCTTTTGATTTAATGACATTCCCATTTAGGAAATGGGAAATGGCAATGTAGAGCTTACTATAAGGGTATATCCTTGAGGGTTCTTTCCTAACAGCCATATTAAAAAGGAGTTCTCCTTCAGGAGGAGGCTAATTGCAAAAAGGAAAAGATTAAAGTGGTTTGGCTATTGTTGTAGAGAGGGATTGGCTTTACCTGGATGCAAGACGGTGAGAACGACTGGTTATAGTCCGGGTGAGTGGAATCAGCTCCATAGCAGAATAGTTTAGGATTCTAAAATATATGCATTCTCGTATCCATATCCTACAGAAATGCTGGGCACATGTTCAGCAGGTCTCGCTCAAGGAAATTTTGTAATTATCTTCCAGATAATTTTAAGGAGGAGGCACATTTTAGACCACAATGAGAGAACAATAATTAACAAAAGCTTCATATTCAAATGAGATGCAGACATCCTTCAGACATTCATATTCTGACAGACGATTAGGTTGACTCATTCAGTTGTTAATGACAATGAATTGGGCAACCCTTTGTAATATGCATTAGAACTTTAAATGATGGGGGCAATTTGTAGACCTGAGCAGAACCCAAGTTAAATCTAAAAGTAATAAATACAGAATTTGTCAAGTTGCAGTAAGAGGAAAAAAAAAGTTTCTCAGTAAGTTTTTCCCATCAGAGTGCTATGAGAGTCAAAGGATATATTTAATGAGAAAATACAACAAATAACTATGGGAATATTAGGAAAAATTAATCAATGCCAAGCTGGAGTAAATGCTCAATATATGTGCTTTCAATGACTATTACCCATTTAAAACAATGTATTTGTAATTTGGCGTTCTTATTATATGGCTATTCTACAAATCTGCTGTTAAAAGGAGGCGAATAATAACAAACATAAACATTGCAAGACACACTGCTGAATCTCAGTATTAAAATGCATAAGGGATACTATGGTAGAGCTCTTATCCAAGGATGATGCAAAATACACAGGTTGATAAAATTCCCTATGCCTCTTTAAGAAATGATCCTTTAGAATACATTCTAAGCTCAGGATGTGGGTTCCCGTCCTGCAAGCAAGGCCAAGATTGTGAAACCCTCCAAGCATTAAAAATAATGACAAGAATAATGGCTACTCTAAGAATAACAATACGAGAGCATTATACAAAATGCTTTATCTGCTTAAGCTTCCTTTATTCCCAAGATCAGGGCAGGAATTTTTTTCCCTTTAAAAAAGAAGGGAAAGTAACTCATCCGAGGTCATGCAGACAAAAGCCAACATAGCTAACTCTGTGCCCACTCAGTAACCTTAATTGTCACTTCAGCATGGTAGTTCAAATTGGAGAAGACACAGGCCCCTCTTTTCTCTATCGGTGTAAGGTCATTACCAAATCTAAATGTAAGCAGCTCCTGTTTCAGTGCTGCCTTGCTGTGACTACAAATCCTTAGGATCCCTTTACATTTGTGCTGTGAGAGCAGGGGCTCAGGTTTTAGGGTACATGGTTTTCACAATCTCTCCCAGTGGTAAATTCGGGAGGTAGGTAGAAGAGAAAGCAAATTTGGATCTATGCATGAGACAGATATGGAAGAGTTTCGATCGATCTGCCAATGTGGACTTCCAGAAGGGCCTTCAAGGTGGCTGAAATGATTGGCTCCCTCTTCTATGTGCCACTTGCTGAACTGTGCTCATCTGGAGAATATAAATGTAAACAATGAAGTTCTTCCCCTGATTCATATACGAAGATCAAGAGGACTGAAGCTCAGAAATGTTCTCCTCACTTGACTGTTGTTGGCTATTTTGGTAATCTACCCAGAATTATTTTTAAAAGTCTTCAGAAACAAAGACCACACAAAAATATTCAAGGGAGTTCCAAGTCGTTACAGTAGTAATCTTCCTGCTACAGAATTACCAGTTGAGCAAAATTATGTTACAGAATTTGGAAAATGGAGCTGTGGCTTATTAGAGTCATTCTCAAAGAGATCCTTCTAGTGGCTATATCATGAGTAACAGAGACACCCAAATTTTCTCTTTTTTTTTTTTTTAAATTTTTATTAACATATAATGTATTATTTGCCCCAGGATACAGGTCTGTGAATCATCAGCTTACACATTTCACAGCATTTGCCATAGCACATACCCTCCCCAATGTCCATGACCCTACACCCCCCACGTCCCAGCAACCCTTAGTTTAGGAGTCTCTTATGGTTTGTCTCCTTCCCCATCCCATCTTGTTTCCTTTCTCTTCCCCACCCCCACGACCCCCTGCCCTGCCTCTCCAATTCTTCATATCAGAGCGATCATGTGATAATTGTCTTTCTCTGATTGACTTATTTCGCTTAGCATAATACCCTCTAGTTCCATCCACGTCGTTGCAAATGGCAAGATTTTGTTTCTCTTGATGGCTGCACAGTATTCTATTATATACCTATACCACTTCTTCTTTATCCATTCATCTGTTGGTGAACATCTAAGTTCTTTCCATAGTTTGGCTATTGTGGACATTGATGCTATAAACATTCAGGTGCATGAGCCCCTTTGGATCACTACATTTGTATCTTTAGGGTAAATATCCAGTAGTGCCATTGCTGGGTCATAGGGTAGCTCTATTTTCAACTTTTTTTTTTTTCCAACTCTAGTTTTTCAACATTTCTATCTTCAACTATTTTCCAGAATGGCTGTAGCAGCTTGCATTCCCACCAAGAGTGTAGGAGGGTTCCCCTTTTTCTGCATCCTCGCCAACATCTGTCGTTTCCTGACTTGTTAATTTTAATTAACAAGTTAATTCTGACTGGTGTGAGGTGGTATCTCACTGTGGTTTTGGTTTGTATTTCTCTGATGCCGAGTGATGCTGAGCACTTTTTCATGTGTCAGCCATTTGGAT
>JAPYYJ010003765.1:0-11182 GCA_028533885.1 Nasua narica | reverse complement strand
GTCGAGTTGTTTGTGGCGTTCTCCCTTCTGATTGTGTCAGCGCACGAGGCGTCGCCGCCCGGAGCTTGCGACTTCGGCTGTAGGCTGAGGTGGGACGCGCGGTCCCTCAGAGGGTTTGGGTTTTTCGCGCCTGCACCTTGCTGGGGTGAGGCCGTTTGCTGGGAGTCGGTGGCGAATACTTTGGCGGTGCAGGTCTGGGGCCGCGTTCGGGAGTCTGGAGTCTCAGGAGGCCCGCGGGTCTGGTTTACGTGCTTGGGAGTCTGCGGTCCCGGGACGCCTGCGGGTCTGGGTTCTGTGTTCGAGTCCCTGGGGTCTAGGGTATGGAGGGTTTGAGGTCCTTGTTCGAGGGTACAGGGTACGTAGGGTTTGGGGTCCGTTCTCGCGGGTCTTGGGTGCCGGGGGCCCATCGATGTGGGGTCCGCGCTCGGGAGTCTGGGGTCTCGGGAGACCCATGGGACTGGGTTCTGTGCTTGGATTCCCTGGGGTTAGGGCATGGAGGGTCTGAGGGTCTTGGGTCTGCGCTCGGGGTCTGGGGTCCTGGGCGGCCTGAGGGTCCCCCTTGAGCTGCTGGCTGTAGTGGTCCTCGGGCTCGTGCGGTGGTGCGGTGGGCGGGAGGCCGGGGGGTGGGGCGGGTCGGCGGCTGGGAGCTGTAGTGCTTCCAGGTGTGATGGGGCGGGGCCACGAGGAGAGTGGAGCACAGGTGGGGCTTGAAGGGGCTTGTTAGGTGGGAATTGGTAGCTGAATTCTGATGTGTGGACATTTGTGGTAAAGGGGTGGTGAAACTTGCGTGTGTGAGAGTGGGCCGAGTGTGGTTTGGAGAGTGTTAAGAGGTCAGGGTGCATACAAAGTAAAGGACTTGGAGGTTAGTTGTTTGTAATTTGGTGTTTAGGGAAATATGGTATGTGTGGCTTTCCCCCCGTGACTTGGGGGAACTCTGTGAGTAAGGGCAGATTTGGTTGCATTATGTGCATGTGTGTAGGGGCATGCTTGGAAAAGTGTACATTCGTTTAGGTAGACCGCGGTTTTATATATACGGGCATTGCAGGAGGATCATTTGTGTATCAGCATGTTGTATGGTTCTGTGTATCTTTCTGATAGTAGTCGTGTTTGTATTTTGGTGTTTCGAGGGCAAGTCTGTGAGTATTTTATGGCACTGGTGGGTGTTTTATATGGCAGCATGATGTGGGTTTTGTATGAATCCATATTGTGCACAATGGAAGAGTTGATTCTGCATGAGAATTTGGGAGTGTGAGGTTATGTATGTATAGGGGGTGTGGCATTATATGTGTGTGTGAAATGGTGCGGGTGGTAAATTTCCATAGTTGTAGAGTACTGGGTTATTGTAGGTGTATTTAGGGCTTGCACAAAGATGTGTGTGTGTTGAGTTTGTGTATTCAAAGGCCATGTTCATTTGGAGGAATATTTGCTGGGGCCGTGTGTTTGTATTTTTCAGTAGGGGCATTAAGCTTGTGTATTTTGGGAAGTGAGTATGTGTGTGTCTGATGGGGAGATAGGGCTCTGTGTTTATACAGGGGAGTTGGAGAATTGTATTTCTCTGTATTAGAGGTATGTGATATTATTAGTATTTGCAGGTGTGAAAGCTGGCTGCTACTCACTACAAATAGTTTGGCATTTGGAAGTTGTTTTGTGTATGGATTGCTATGGATGTGTCTGTGTGTCTTGTGTATATATACTGGTTTGTGAAAATATCCAGCACCAACTGCATGAAATATCAAGTTTGTTCATAAGGTATGAAGTTAGGAGTATTCAGAGTGTATTTCTTTGGGTAATGCTACTCTATATATGTTTGGTAGTAGATAGTAGAAGGTGGTCTCTATATTTAGGATGAGGATAGTAAGTGTGTGTGTGTGAGAGAGAGATCTCTCTATATTCATGTGTGTATATATGCACATATGTATAGTGTTTTTGTGTATGTATCTGGGGTGGGAGTTGATTTCCTACTTGGCGTACAAGTGGATTGTGTGCACATATTTATATGAGAGGGCATGTGGTGCGCTGGAACTGGCTTGTACTAACTTGGGATGGTCAGTGGCGTATATCTCTTCCTAGTTCTGTGTTTAATAATGGTAGGTAGGTAGCTTGAAATTAGTCATGCTGGAAATATTTATACTGGGTAAAAACCACAAATGAAAGTCTTTCCCACCTTGCTCTGAGAGCATTTTATTAAGCACTTACCAGCACACCACCGGTGTGTGTGTATGTGTGAAGCAGGCATCATTGGATGGATGGATGTATGGGTGACTCTATGTGAGTGGAGCATCCAGAACTTTGGGCCCTTGTGTGTGTGCCTTGACCCTGGTCATTCTGAACTGTTGCATTATTCCTAATCGGGTTGGTCCATTCTTTAGGGCTAAAGAATCCCCATATATTTGGTGATTTCCAGTTTTTCGTGCAGGTAGGTTCAGGGTGTTTGTATGTTAGGCAGGTGGACACTCCTTCAGGATTTGTGGTCCTTGCAACTGGGTCGCAAGATGGATGGTCCTGGTAGACAGATGGCTGTGCAGAGCAGAACCTTCATAAGTGTGCCGTTGTTGTGACAGGCAGGATTCAGAACATTGTGGGGGATTCCTGGGGAGGAGATCAGAGAGTGTGCTGTTCCAGACAACACCTTGCAAATCACCTAGGCAGCTACAGGTGTCATTGTCTCTTCTGGAGCATGGCTGGTGGGCAAGAACACCCCCGACGTGGGGTCCAGGAGGTGAAAGCCTGAAGAACCACATGCCCAGGGTGGTGGGGAGTGTTTGGAATCACTAGTTCTCAAGCCTATCTCAGTGGAAACCTGAGTCCTCAGGGCTAGGCAGGACCTCTAGGGGTCAGCGAACTGACAAGGCTGGGGTGGAGGCTTTGTCCGTGAAGAAGAGCTAGGGGTTGAGACCCAGAAAGACTGGGATATTTTGCTCTGGGTGGATATGGCTCTAATGTTCCCAAACCCTTTAGAAATGCTCTCCTTTCTTTTCTCAATGTTTAGGATGCTCCTACGACTGGGAAGGTCATCTCAGCTTCATGTTTCTCTGGAGGGAAAACCTGATGCTCTTTCCCTCTGTCCATGTGGAGCTGCAAACCCACCAGAAGTAGCCACGTGATCAACATGGCCACCAGCTGACCACATAGCTGCCTCCTGCCTCCCACCTCCTTTGGACCTACCCAGCATTTCTGGGCCTTCCTTATGGTGAGTCTCCTACTGGCCTTTTCTCCGTCATAGTGAATCTCCCTCCAACAAAAGGTGCCATCGTCACCTTCTTAAACTGCCTTTCTTGGTACAAGTGGACTCCTAGTAGCTCTCACTGCCTCCTTCATCACCTATCCCCATTAAGATGCCAGTATGGTGTACTAGTTACATTGTGTTTTGTTGGCAGAATGGATCTCTGCTTGCTTTTATATTTTAAAGTGCATTCTAAAGAGAATGCAGTATAATGTGTACAAGGTATGCATTTTTGGGTTTAATTTGCCTTGTCTTTGAAATGGGAAGATGTGGACCCTGAGCTTTAAGGGAGGGGAATAGGAATATCTTGGTATTGACCAGCACTGAAAACCACCCCCCCCCCAATGGAATGAATGAGAATTGCTGGAATGACTGAGGCTGGTCAGAGCTGGTTGTTCTGGAGCCTCAAGTTTTTTTTGGAGTGTATGTCATGGGACGAAGCCTGTATTCCACCATATCTCCATGGACAGAAGGAATCCTCTGTTTTGTACTGAGTGGCCCCTTTGGCCAGGCCATTAGAAGCTCCCACTTGTTCTACTTCCCAGAAGTTGTTGGGGAGAAAGGACCTGAACCCTCTCAACCCCCAGGACATGGGGGCCCAGGTGCCCTGCAGCAACACAAGAATGGGTCTGAGGAGACCCAAAAGGTGGCTCTGTGGCCACTAGGGAACTGCTCCTACAAAGGACACTGTTCTTTCTAAATTTTTTAATTTAAGTTCAGTTAGCCAACACATAGTACATCATTAGTTTTTGATATAACGTTCAATGATTCATCAGTTACATATAACAATACCCAGTGCTCATCATGTCACGTGCCCTCTTCAGTTCCCATCACCCAGTAACCCCATCCCTCCATCCACCTCCCTTTCCACATCCCTCAGTTTGTTTCCCAGAATCAGAAGTCTCATATGGTTTGTCTCTCTCAATGATTTCTTCCCATTCAGTTCCCCCCCAACCCCTATTGTCCTCTGCACTATTCCTTATGTTCCACTATGAGTGAAACCATATGATAATTGTATTTCTTTGATTGACCTATTTCACTTAGCACAATACTCTCCAGTTCCTTCCACTTCGGTGTAAATGTTAAGTGTTCATCCTTTCTAATGGCTGAGTAATACTCCATTGTATATATGAAACACATCTTCTTCCATTCATCTGTTGAAGGACATCTCAGCTCCTTCCACAGTTTTGCTGTTGTGGACATTGCTGCTATGAACATTGGGGTCCATGTGTCCTTCTTTTTGCTACTTCTGTATCTTTGGGGTAAATACCCCATAGTGCAATTGCTGGATCATAGGGTAGCTCTATTTTTAACATCTCAAGGAACCTCCATACTGTTTTCCAGAGTAGTTGTACCAGTTTGCATTCCCACCAGCAGTGTAAGAGTTTTCCCCTTTCTCCACACGAAGGACTCTGTTCTGTCTGCCAGGATCCAAGGGAGGAGGCTTACAACCTACAGAGACTGGGAAAAACAGAACAGCGTCAGTGGGACACTAGGAACAGAACTGGGAAAGGATGGGACTCAGGATGAGGTTGGAGGCAGGCTTTGACTCTGCTGGGAGAGGGGGAGGGAGCACATCAGGAAGTAAATTCCGCCCCCCCTTGGCGAGACTCCATTCCTGTGGCTGCTGGTAGTTGGGGACACTGAGAGAATGTTAGCTTGAGGGTCAGTGGTCTCAAGCTTTATCATGTTTCGAACAAGAAACCTGTCTTGACTTGAAAATCTCTGTTTGCACGTTCCCCCACTTCTTCTCAAGAGATCAGGAGTCCTTTGTCACAGTCCTGACTGGATATCGCATGACTGTGCACGTGCATGCGTCTAAGTCCACGATATAACCATTTGTTTATTACCTCCTTTCTCCCCTGGAATGTAAGAACCAGAAGGGTCTTTACTGTGTTCCTTGATGCTTGATAAATAATTGTTGTAGTTTGGATTCATTGGAACAGAGAACCAGACACAGAGTTTAGGGAACAAACTGTGAGGGTAGAAACAAAGAATTGGGCACCGTGGTCTCTCAGCCAGACTCTAGAACATCCTCTGCTTCTCCTACTGGAGCTGAGGAGTTATACTGTCTCTCAGAGCTGGCCTCATTTGGAAGAAATTAGCCAGGGCTCCATCAGCCCGTGAGACACATGTCCTCCTGGAAATGGGATGCCCCGGGCAAGGCCACTCTGTAGTTGCCGCCATCCCTGAGGGAGCACGGGGCTGACACTGTCTCCTGAAGGTGCTCTTGTCAACTTAGGATACATGCCATTGTCATCAGATGTCCTTCAACAGATGAATGGAAAAAGATGATGTGTTTCATATAGACAATGGAGTATTACTCAGCCATTAGAAAGGATGAACACTTAACATTTATACCGAAGTGGATGGAATTGGAGAGTATTGTGCTAAGTGAAATAGGTTTGTTTGTATTGGGGGTGAGGTCATTCTTTTGAGGATTATTTAGGAGAAAGTAGGAAACCCCATGTGTATCTATTGGATGGTATTTATGTGTTGACCTTTGGAGGCATTGTACATATGTGGACGTCCACTATGAGTGAAACCATATGATAATTGTATTTCTTTGATCTATTTCACTGCCTGTTACAACTTATAGCAATTTCTTTTTTCTCCCCAAATATGTTTATTTTAATTTTTCAGTGTTACACTGAAAAATTGGTGCTTGATTGTTCATGCACCACACCCAGTGCTCCATGCAATACGTGCCCTTCTCAATACCCACCACCAGGCTCTTTACATAGACTCTGAGTGTGTGAGTGTCTTTGAAGTGGTGACAATTGTGTATATACATGTTGGGGTTGTGTTTGTGTGCGTGAAGTCAGGGAGTGTGGAGGTGTGTGCTTGTGTCTGAGGGAGGTGGGGATGCCCCTTGTATGTGGTGCTGAGGTGTGTTGGGGGTCCCGAGCCTGGTACACTGTATTGAGAACCTGCCGGGCATGACCTGCTGAAGGAGGGAGCTCCCTCGGCACCTGCACTCCCACTTTGGGGAAATGAAGGCACAGTTTCAGTAAGCCTCTCCACAGGAAATATAGTCACAAGATTTACTTACAGATTCCAGTAATGGGGTGTGTGCAGTGGAAGGGCAGTTCTCCATCTCAGGTCACGGCAAGCAGGACATAGAGAGCAGGGTGGCAAGCACTGAGTACTTATAGGTGGTTGGGGTCGAGGTCGCTACATTTTCATGGGCTCACCTCTTGAGTGGTTACTTGTAAAGGTGCCCTAGGAAAAGCAGAGTGGGAGCTTGGGGTGGGAATTCTGAGCTCCGGTGTTTATGGGACTGTCCGGACTGGGCATGAGCAGGTTGCCGTGCTATAGGATGTGTGGGCAGCCCCTCAGAAGAGCTGTTCTCTCATCATGAAGTTGGAGCTCTGTGTACACGTGTGTGCCAGTGTACACGCTGTATACACACTGGGATAGTGTGAATGCCTCTGAATGTTCCTGGTGTTGGTAGGAAGTTGGTGTGGGTGTGTAGAGTATCCATAGCACAGGCTGAGTTATGGTGTGTGTAAATTCAGCTTAGTGAGAAATCTAATATATACATTTGAGGGTTGGGGATTGCTTATGTTCGTGTCTGGGTGCATGTGTATTTGGGGCATGAAAGGTTGCAGATGTGTATATTTCTTTTTTTTATGATTTTTTTATTTATCTGACAAAGAGAGATCACAAGTAGGCAGAGAGGCAGGCAGAGAGAGGAGGAAGCAGGCTCTGAGAGCCCGATGTGGGGCTCGACCCCAGGACTCCGAGATCATGACCTGAGCCAAATGCTGAGGCCTTAACCCACTGAGCCACCCAGGCGCCCCTGTATATTTCTGTATATAAGGAGTCTAGGAGTGTGTTGGACGAATTTTGAAGGATTCTTGTGAAGTTTGAGGGATTGGCCCTGTATATTCAGGTTTAAGAGAATCTAATAAGTACTTATTTTTGTTCTGGAGACCTTGGGTGGGGACAGGGGTTGGAGGGATTGTTGTATGTGTGTATATGTGTTGTGTTTGGGAGAAAATCTGAATCAGGACAAATCGGTATGGGGGGAACCTATAGGTGTATGTTTGAGGGTATGAATGGTTCAGGGTAATGTTAAAGATGTGTAGCAACTGTGTATGTGTGATTTGGGGGGCAATGAGAGCTGTGAGTATACAGTTGTTGTGGCATGGTGTGCGTGTTTGCATTTTTAAGCTATTGTGAATATGTGTCTGTGCATTTGAGAAAACATGTGTTAATGCTTTGTGTGTTGGTTTTGTGTGTATTTGCAATATCAGAACTATACGTATACTTACCTAGTCAGGATAAGAATTTAGGGAGTAGAGGGATTTGGGAGCTTCAGATTGTCAGTATATTGGGGTGCTGTGAGTTGTGTATCTGTTTTGGTGTGTAGACAGATGCCATTTAAAGGTTCTCAAGAGGGAGACACATATATGTTTGTATTGGGGTGGCAAGGTCATTCTTTTGAGTATTTAGGAGAAAGTAGGAAACCCCATGTGTATCTATTGGATGGTATTTATGTGTTGACCTTTGGAGGCATTGTACATATGTGGGTGTTAACAGCTATGGGGGCTATATGTGGTATATTTGGGATTATGGGATTGTGTTTAATATTAAGTATGTGAGTTTGGTTTCAGTGTATTCAGTTATTTTTGGAGGGTTTGTGCAATTTCATTGGGGAGTGATATGGAGTTGAGTGGATTTTTGTGGGATATGAGGATGTGTGTATTTAAGTGTTTCATTATTGGGGGATGGTTGGGAGTACGTTTTTGTATTCAAGACCATGGCTGTAATTTTATTGGGGTTGAGGGTATATGTCTATTTTGGACATGAAGGTTCTGGGTGCACTAGCAGGCATCTGGTAGGTAGTTTGTGTGTTTGGGGAATGTGCAGAGCTCTGCGGGACTGTGTGATAGTGGCTCACTGTGACTAGCTGGAGTGTGTGTTGGCATAGGAGGGAGACATGGGGCATATTGGCGACTGTGAGGCTCTCCCATGTGGACTGACCCTTGTTCGTTGTGATCTTCTCTTGCTCAGACTCATCCTATCTCTCTAGAGCAGCCATTCCCCTGGAATGGTCAACCAGTGGTCTTCTTATGCTTACCTGGATGGGTCTGGGAATATCACTTCTGCTGGTGGCTGGATGCAGAGTGGCCTGACTCCCCAAGGAGTCCTGTCCTCAGTAGGGTGGCTGGGAGATCAGGGTTTCTCCTCCAGGAGGTCAGACTTGACCAGTTCTCTCCAGAATGTGCTGGTGGGACTGACCCATTGGATGGACTCTGCAAGGAGAGTAGTAGACCCAAGAGGGGTTCCTGAGGGAGAAATCTGCTTTTTCCCTTGGATGGCTCCCACAGCAGGGTAAAGGCCAAGTTCCCCATAGGGTCTTTCTCAGGCCTGGCCCTGCTGACTGGCCTGTCTGCCCATATGTTCTACCATACTTTGTGTCCTCTGGTGATGTCAGCATGAGGCCCTCTGCATGTCAGTTCTCACCGTTCTTCCCCAGCTTGCCCCTGCTGCCCATCCTGCTTTCTCTCCCCTGACTCTGTGGGTGACAGTCACCTTCTCCAGGTAGGAGGGATCCCTCTCCCCCATGTTCTCACACCATCCTCCTGCCTCTCATTTCCCCCTTCTTGGCACCCACTGTTCTCAGAACAAACTCCAGACTCCTCATAGTGTCCTTTCCCAGACACCTTCTGGTCTGGTCTCCTCTCACTGCTGCCCCTCTGGCCTTGGTCATGAGCCTCAGGTGCAGCAGCCTTCTTTCTGTTCTTGAAATGCACCTTGGGGCCTCTGCATTCTGTTTCCTCCTGTTAGAGTGCTTCTGGAGGCTTTTTTTGGAGCACCTTCCTGACAGATCTAAGCTGTTACTCTCTTGGCCCTCATCCTGCTTCATTGTCCTACAGTGTTGCGCTCTGTCTCTCTCAAGGCTAAAGTGGGAAGCTGGTTAGTATCTTAGCCAGTATCATAACCCCAGGAACTGGTAACCATTGACACATGAAAGACTCAGGCCATCCATGAATAAACGAACTGCATGGTCCACTTTGTCAGTAGGACCTATGAACCTGATGTCTACTGGCACACATGTCCCTTAAGGATGGGAGCACTGTGTCTTCATTACCTCCATCCAGGGCACATTAGGCCTGACCACGGCAGCTCCTATCACTAGGAGGTAGAACAGATTAAGCCAGGTGACATAGAACACGTGTGTCACCCTGCAAAGTGACAAACACAAATGTTGCTCAGGAGAAAACTAAACTCATGGCTTAGTTCAAATGTAAGGAAGCAGGCATAGCATATACATTAAAATAGACTGGGTATAAAATTCTAAATGTTATAAATTAGACTGCAGCTTGTTTCCTGTGATCCAAATGCTTATAGCCAAAACTCTTGGTGTCCTGAACTGGTAAAAGAAGAGCAGACCCAAACTGAGTGCCCAGCTACATTCATCAGGCTCTATTGGAAATGTAAATTAGCATCATCACTACACCACTGAGTTTCTAGCATGTGCTAGGCACTCTGAGGAGTACATGCGTCTTCATGCTTGCCAAATCCATAAAAACCCCACTAGGTGGGTACATTATTGTTTCACATTTCAGGTGACGATGTTGATGTTCAGAGGTAAGAAGTTATGACTAAGCACCTTATATGTGCCAGAATATCAATCAAACTGGTTAACCCATCCCAACAAACTAAACATAACCTTTATCAATGCATCTGGTTGCCAGGCCATGAAGATGCAAAATACATCCCAGTAACAGAATGAGCAGTGTGAAATATTCCATCCATTCTAACAGGTGTGATGTAATATGTCATTGTGGTTTTAATTTGCATTTCCCTGACAATTAGTAATATTGAGCAACTTTTCTTATATCTGTTGGCCATTCGTAGGTCTTCTTTGGAAAAAGATCTATTCAGATACTTTGTTGACTTTCTTTTGGGTTTTTGCTGTTTTGCTGTTGAGTTGAAGGAATTACTCATATATTTTGGATATTAACCCCCTTATTAGATATGTAGTTTCAAATACTGTCTCCCATTCTGTAGGTCACCTTTTCATTTTTTGATGGTTTCCTTTGCTCTGAAGAAGCTGTTAGTTTGAGGCAAATTCACTTGTCTGTTCTTACCTTTTGGTTGCCGTTGCTGCTGGTATCAGATCCAGAAGTGATTGCCTGGACTAATGTAAAGAAGTTTTAGTCTTTTGTTTTTATCAGTTTCAGATCTTAAGTGTTTTTATCCATTTAATTTTGTAGATGAAGTTAGATAAGGAATGAGTTTCACTCTTAAGCATGTAGTGATCTTTTTTTCCCCATCATCATTTATTAGAGGCTAACCTTTCCCCATTGTGAGTTCTTGGAAGTCCTTTTTGAAGATCACATTAGATAGATTCATTTCTCGGCTCTTCACTCCACTGATCTATAGGTCTATATACCAGTACTAATATATTGTAGCTTTGTAATATATTTTGAAATCAGGAAGTGTGATGTCTCCAGCTTTGTTCTTGTCCAAAATTGTTTTGGCTATTCAGGATCTTTTGTGGTTCCATATGAATTTTTGGATTGTTTTTCCTATTTCTGTAAAGAATTCCATTGGGATTTTAATAGGGATTCTGTTGGGGTGCCTGGGTGTCTCAGTTGATTGTCTGATTCTTAATTTGGGCTTCGGTCATGATCTTAGGCTCTTGAGATTGAGCCCCATGTCAGGCTCTATCCCCAGCTAAAGATTCTCTCTCTCCCTCTCCCTTTGCCATCCTCTCTTTCTCTAATAAGAAAGTATGGATTTTATTGAATCCATAGGTCACTTTATTTTTTTATACCTCATTTTTTTATGTACCTTAAATTTACACAATTTTATGTGAATTACTTCTTTTTTTCTCCCCAAATATGTTTTTTAATTTTTCAGTGTTACAAGATTAATTGTTCATGCACCACACCCAGTGCTCCATGCAATACATGCCCTTCTCAATACTCACCACCAGGCTCG
>JAPYYJ010003764.1:0-11182 GCA_028533885.1 Nasua narica | reverse complement strand
CACCATCATCACCACCATCACCACCATCACCACCACCATCACCACCATCACCACCACCACCACCATCACCACCATCCCCACCACCATCACCACCATCTCCCCTATCACCACCATCACCACCATCACCACCATCCCCACCACCATCACCACCATCTCTCCTATCACCACCATCACCACCACCATCACAACCAATACCATCTCTACCGTTATTGGGAGCAATTATGAAGTGCCTTTAGGCAAGTCACTCTAACCTTCTAGATTCTATGCTTGCATCTTAGGCATGTTTGATTATCTTTCATTAAACATCTCCTTGACCCTGTGAGGAATTTGAATAGCCTTTCCTTATGCCATGCTTACCAGGGTCCCAGCAGACTTATGGCATTCAACTCTAGGTGTCGGCCACTGCATAGGCACTCAGTTTTAGACTCGTATTAAAATTCTCTGTAGCCCACCACTTGGAAACTTCTCTGCTGGGACTTTTTACTATCAAGTTCTGAGTCTCTAAGACCAGTTTTCTTGGAAGACTTAGCCACACAAATGCATCCAAGAAAGAGTGGGAGAGAAGCCAGCACAAGAATGACTTCCTCAGTCCAGTGGTTTTGAGGCCGTCTTCTGAGCAAAGCTCCCCCGAAGAATCTGGGCAGTCTTTGATTTTTCCGGACTCCATCCTTGACCTGTTGCCTCATAGGAGAGCGTGTTTCTGAGAGACACCATCAAGACATTCCATTAGGTTATGCTACATCCAAATCTCGGCAGATGCCTTTGAAGCCCTCCGACAAACCACAAACTTAGGAACCGACGTTTGACACAACACTCAGCGAGTTCCAAACACCAGGCGCAGGGAGAAGGGGAGGATGTGGGCGAAGGCTCTTTGATTCAATGTGCTTCTTTCTCTCTGCGCTCTGATGGGGTCTCAGGCACCGCCCGGCAACCCCCAAGTTCACGTGATCGCTTTCTCAAGGGGGTCTCGGGGCAAGCTCTCACCTGGAAGTCTCCAGCCAGGCACAATAGGAGAGCTTGGTTACTGGTTTGAAATAACCGAGCATTTCCCTGGATAAACACTCAAGCAAGGAGAGCAAGGCGCAGAGGAGCAAGGTCTCTTAAGAAAGAGAGTGATGGGAAGAAAATCGAAGTATTAGCAGTCACAGCATCTCGTGCTCCAAAGAGGCAGGCTTATCTCTGCACAGACGTTCCTTTGCAGGGGATGACTGTCTAACCTCCGTGCCACGGTTTTTAATCCCTCCAAACCAGTTTTAGCTTTTGCCAAGATGGATATCGGGTCCGAATTAAAACCAGAGTCACTTATCTTTGCCAAAGCATGTGCTTCTCCTTGCCCGACAGAAAGCTGGGGAGATAGGTACCTCCTGCTCGGAATGTGCCCCTTCCAAAGTTATTAGACCCTGGCGGCTTTCTTAGAGCCAAAGAAGACATAGGGCTTGCAGCCAAGGGGGAGGAGAAGGAGGGGGTCTCTGCAAGTGTGTGATGCCATTCTGTTTGCTAAGAAAAGAGGCTCTTAGGAGATTGAGTGCCCCTGTTTCCCGAATCTCGGCGCAGACTCCTTTATTTGTACCTCCTCCTTGGGCCTAATTTTGGGGAAAAGACGAGACTCACAGGAGCGTTTTCAGTTAAGAAATAAAGCTCGAAAGAAACCCTGACTTTTGCAATGATGCAGACGGACCTTGAGGACGTTGTGCTGAGGGAAATAAGGCGGTTGGGAGAAGGTGAACACCGTGGGATCTCAACCCAAACTCACAGATACAGGGAACAGAATGGTGGGGTCCAGAGGAACGGGTGGGGCTGGGCAAAATGGGTGAAGGGGGCCAAAAGGTACAAAACCCAGTTATAAGAAAAGTATGTCCTGGAGATAGTGACTACAATTACCAACGCTGGATTGTGTCTTAGAAAGTTGCTGAAAGAGTAGATGATAACTGCTCCCGTCGCAAGAAAAATATTGTAACTATGTGAGCATGTTTACTAAACTTATTGTGGTGACCGTTTTGCATCAATACCCATGGATGGAATCATTATGTTGTACATCTAAAACTAACCCAATGAGGGGCGCCTGGGTGGCTCAGTGGGTTAAAGCCTCTGCCTTCAGCTCAGGTCATGATCTCGGGGTCCTGGGATCGAGCCCCGCATCGGGCTCTCTTCTCGGCGGGGAGCCTGCTTCCCCCCTCTCTCTGCCTGCCTCTCTGCCTACTTGTGATCTCTCTCCTCTCTGTCAAATAAATAAATAAAATCTTTAAAAAAAAAAGAAAAAAAAGTCTGATTTCATTTAAAAAAAAAAAAAAAACGAACCCAATGATACGTGCCACTCATATCGCCATTTAAAAAATAAATATAGGGCACCTGCACGGCCCATTTGGTCAAACAACTGCCTTCGGCTCAGGTCACGATCCCGGAGTCCCAGAATCGAGTCCCACATCAAGCTATCTGCTCAGCAGGAAGTCTGCTTCTCCCTCTGACCCTCCCCCTCTCACACACACACACTCTCTCTCTCAAATAAATAAATAAAATCTTTAAAAAAATAATAAAAAGAATAAATAAATATATTATGCACTGGAAAAAGAAAGAATATATATTTTTAAAGGACCCAGAAAGCCATTCAAAGCCAATGTCTATTGTCTCCCTCTCCCCTCTGCTTGCCGAGGAGACAAATTCTCTCGAAGCTTGCTCCCCGAATCCGCAAAGTGGTCGATAGGGAAACGCAGACTCTGCCCAGAGGGAGCCTGCTCTGGTTGGGGGAAGGCGATACAGGCTGGAGCGTGTTTCTGCCCTTCTGGGTAGGGCAAGGCGTGCCCTTTGGCGCGAGAAACAAGAACAGGCTCCTATGAATGGTGATCATTAAGCCCACATTTTGGGGACTTAGAAAAGCCCGCGGTCCCTCTAAGCCACTACCATGCCCCATGCCTCTCTCTGCTCCCATTAGCCCGGGCATCTGTAGCTGCTTTTTGGAGTCTGAGACCCAGAGCATCATCTATGGGGCCGCCTCATGAATGCTGGCTGCTGCTTTCCATTCATTATTAATAACTACGGACTACACCAGATAGAGGCTCTCGGATATTAGGCTGTCCATGTGACTAAATTTCTTCAACATGTAGGAAATAAAAACCAAGCGTGTCTCCTCGGAGGCCAGCTGAAGCAGAGGGAGGAAGCGGACGAGTAGCAAGGCACTCAGGGATGAATCCAATTTCTCAGAAGTGGAAAAATAATTACATACGTTAAAACCCAAGCGCCAAGACCCCGTGATTATTTTGAGCAGTGTGTCTTTTTCCCCCTTATGCTCAGACCTTCTGCTCCGGTTAAAACTAGCAGCTGTTTGACAGAACCTTAAAATTCTCAGAGTAGGGAGGGAGGACCCCTCCCAACAACAATTCTGCAAGCCCAGGGCCCTGCCCTTTTGTATCTCTGGGCTAGAAGACCCGGCAGCTGGGACCCCACCCTAATCCCTGCAGCGCAGGCACTTGCGGGAAATGTGTGTTGTTAGTGCCCTCTAGTGGCCAAAGCGTGGCTGAACTTTTAAAGAGATTTTTCACCCTGAGCCGGGTGTTGAGTGCTTTGGAAAAGCTATTTTGCAACTTGTCCCTTGCCTTGCTGTTGGATTGGGAACAGCTTTTGACTCCAGGATGCTGGTTTTTTCCTTGTAAGCTGTCTCGAACCCTCTTGGGGGATGCTGGGGACTTTGAAACTGGCAAATTGTAATTATTCTCAAGAAAACTTCTAGCCCCCCCAGTAAGCCGTCCCTTAGCCTGCATGATTTCTTCTTGACTGCCTATTATCCCAAATCAGCAATGTCATATTTATAAATGTCTTTTTTTTGTCCCAGTGTCTTGGGCCAAAATCATTTTTCTTCTGTGTGTTAGTCGTATGTGTGCAAAGACACTCAAAATCAAGCAATTCGAGGCATCGAATGAGCCACTGGGTGGCTCAGTGGGTTAAAGCCTCTGCCTTCAGCTCAGGTCATGATTTCAGTCCTGGGATCGAGCCCCGCATCGGGCTTTCCAGTCAGCGGGGAGCCTGCTTCCCCCTCTCTCTCTGCCTGCCTCTCTGCCTACTTGTGATCTCTCTCTGTGTCAAATAAGTAAATAAAAATCTTTTTTAAAAAATCAAGCAATTCCCTTTGACCTGGAAATCCCACTTCTAGTAGTTTTTGCTAAGTAATCACCATGGATCCAAGCAAGACTGGGGATAAACTACTTGTCAAAGGATTCTTCATAACAAAGAGAAAAAAAACCCCGCAAACTCCCTGAGTGTCTAGCAATATAGAATTTGATAAATTATAGTTCAACTGATGAGGTGAGAGGTTGTAATTAAAAATGACAAGTTCTAGATGATGCTTAAGAAGATCCTTTTGGCTAACCAATGGGGACACTGAGGTCCAGAGAAGGTGACTTTCTTTTTTTTTGTTTGTTTGTTCATTTGTTTTTTTTTTTTTTAATTTTTTATTAACATATAATGTATTATTTACCCCAGGGTACATGTCTGTGAATCATCAGGCTTACACATTTCACAGCATTTGCCATAGCACATACCCTCCCCAATGTCCATATCCCTACCCGCCCCCCCCACCTCCCAGCAACCCTTAGTTTGTTTCGTGAGTTTAGGAGTCTCTTATGGTTTGTCTCCTTCCCCATCCCATAGAAGGTGACTTTCTTGGTGTCTCACACAAAACCTGGGTGTGTTCCCTTTATGACAAGTTATTGAGCTCTACACTTTCCAAATATATTTAGATTGTATAATTTTAAAAGAGTGACCAGAAAACAATAGATACTCTAATCCCGAATTTAATACTCTTTTTCTGGTGCTATTCTGCCCTTGGGAAGAAAGAAAAATGTGCCAAAGAGGGGAAAGTAGAATTGTGGCCTCTGGTAACTAGATTCTAAATTGTATTTAGGGGCGCCTGGGTGGCTCGGTGGGTTGAGGCTCTGCCTTCGGCTCAGATCATGATCTCAGGGTCCTGGGATCGAGCCCCGCATCGGGCTCTCTGCTCAGCAGGGAGCCCGCTTTCCCCTCTCCCTCTGCCTGCCTCTCTGCCTACTTGTGATCTCTCTCCTCTCTGTTAAATAAATAAATAAAATCTTTAAAAATAAATAAATAAATTGTATTTAGAACATCGCTTTGAATAAGCCAGATTTTCCTGCAAATGGCTTTGTGGTGAATTGGAAGACAATGTGAAATGCCACTCAGATGAAGGTCACAACTCGTTAGAGGTGTGAAAAAACAATATCCTTAACATTCTTGGCTCCCAGGTGATTGGAAATTACCAGAGATTGGAGATTATTGGTGAATCTTATGAATTCATATTTTCTTATTGCCATACCAACTGTGAACCCCAATATCGGTTGCTGTTATGTCAAAAGCCCAGAGTAGAGGGAAGCAATTTGCCCTAAATGTCCAAGGTCACTTATAAGTCTTCTCTATAGTTCCATGTCAGAAGCAGAGAAATGATGAGTGATTTTTGAGTTACATGTAATGAAGACTTATTTTTTTAAAGATTTTATTAGAGAGAGAGAGAGAATGAAAAGAGAGGCAGGCAGAGGGAGAGGGAGAAGCAGGCTCCCCGCTGAGCAGGGAGGCCCAAGTGGGGCTTGATCCCAGAACCTTGGGATCATGATCCAAGCTGAAGGCAGATGCTTAACAAACTGAGCCACCCAGGCGCCCCAATGAGGACTTATTCTGTGTCATCCTGACACAATGGTGAGACACAACGCCGGCCCAGACCCCAAGATGCCCTCTGTCTGGCCAGGGGGAAGGTTTACATCCTTGAAAAAAAGGAGACTCAATAAGGCAAGTGAATGCAGAGCACGCAGTATATGTGTGCAGGGTTTCCGGAACAAAATCGAGTTGAGAAACTGAGTCAGGCTAATATGGATGCCTGTCTGGAAGGGCCAGTGACTCTAGCTCAGTGCCCCTATTTATATAAGGGGTGGGGGATTTTAGTGTTCGCTGCTGTTAAGGATGTAACAAAATGCACATTGCTAGGATATTAAATGCTCAAACTTGTCAATCGAACACTAATTATTATTATTAGCAAATATCTCTGATCCTGGACAACCGGAGGGCCCGAGTGGAAACATTCTATCTTTGCATCAGGCCGGGTGTGAGGTTCTAACTTCAGCAAATAATTTCTCAAGCTCAGAAATAACCACGATGCCTGAGAAAGCACCATTTCTCCATTTTTTGCCAGTTTCTCTCAGTAGAGGGTGCCCTGGAGACCTTCATCCTAGGGGATTTTTTTTTTTTTTTTTTTAATCCCAGGGAGAAAAGAACAAGGTTTTGTGCCCGGCACAAGTGCAAAGGATAAAGTTAATCAATCTGGCCAATTCCTAAAAGCCTGATTTTCCAAACATTGTTACCATATCGTATATTGCCAAAGAAATGTGGCTGTAAATAAATGAATCAGAGGCAGAAAATCCTGTCTCGGCAAATGACCGTCAGGCCCCCTCGAGGGTTCTGAGGGCAGCTAAGTCGGTGGCCGCCCTCCGCACTTCCCTTTTGAGGGTCGTGTGACCTTGAGAAAGACACACGGGCTTTAAATGCCGTCTCTGACTCCAGCTCATTGTGCGACCTCAGGCTCGAGCCCCCGGTGTCTATTTCCTCCTCCACAAAAGGGGGAGATTACCCCAGTGAAGCTCAGATCCCGAGATGGCAAACATTAAAGCTAATGTCTGTTAAGTACTTCTATTGGGTATCATACACTGCCCTACGAGGTAGGTATCGTTGGTGCTCCCAGTTCATAGATGTGGAGACTGAGACACAGCGCCATCCAGCTACCTGTCCAGGGTCACACCTTGAAGCAAAAGACAGAACCAACCTTTGATCCAGGCCGTGTGGCCCCACAGTGCACGCCCCTAGCTACGGTACCGGTACCGTCCCACCTCCCGGTCTGGGAGATCACGTCATCCACCACTCTATCCCTAGGCTAGACGGAGTGGATCAACAAGAAAGATAAATAAACTCGAACATCCATCACTTGAGACTGACCATGAGGCTATTAAGTTTTCATTTCCATAGCAGGATCTTAAAGAACGTTGGGGCTGGCTGACTCGTTAAGAATCACTTAGTTTAGCTATCTCCCTAATTTTCAAATGGGGAACTCGACACCCTGTAGGGATTTGAAAACAGTTATAATTTATTTGAGACTTCTCCTGCAGAGAAATGGGATCTAGGGTCCCCTTGAATCTAGGCTGGCTTTAGAGACTTGCTTAAAACCCCTAGAATTTGGTGGGAATGAGGTCTTTTGAGTCTGGATTAGAAGTTGAAGCAGCTCCCACCTTATTTGCTGGCATCTTCTTACCTGGATCCCGAACCTCCATAAAAGCTCAATTTCCCTGAGACTTCCATGCCGGTCAGACGACATCCAGACATGCTGGTTGGATCTGGGCAGTTGACACGGGCCCAACCCTGCAAGAGAGCCCTTTTGGGGGCCCAAGCCCATCGAGCAGCCATATGCCTATAGCTTCAACCACTGTCTGGTTGCAACCACGTAAGGGACCCCAAGCAAGAACTGCCCAAGTGAGCCCTTCTGGAATTCCTGAACCACAACACTGAGAACGAAACAAAATATTATTTTAAGCCACTAAGCGTTGGGCTTCTTTGTCACTCCCCCCCCCCCCCCCACACACACACACCAGTAGGAACTAGAATATATCCAGAGAGGGAAGCTTATCAAAAGAAAGTGAAAACACCAATTAAAAAAAAAAAAAGAAGAAGGAGAATCTAAGAAGAATAAATGCATCCTTTAAAACCAAGTCTGTACAATGGCCAAGGCAGCCGTGGCCAGTGGCAAGTACAGAGCTAGAATCCAGCTGGCCCTACCCTGAGGCCACCCCCCACGTATTTCTCAAGCTCTCTGGGGACGCTTTCCCAGGGACTCTTCTCGCCAGGACGGGAGGTGTCCCACTTCCTGACAAACCTGTGTACCCAATGCCAGGAAACAAGGAAGAAAAGTCACGCGCCAAGGAGAAGAGACAAGTCTCCCATGCAGAAGAATTCCAGATAATCTCTGAAGACGCTTCATGGCTTGGAATGTAATACCCAGCCCTTACGTGCAGTCTGGGCCAAGCGATTTTCTGCCGAAGAAGAGGGCATGAAACGGGGGGAAGAAAGGCTAAGGGTGCAGCGGAGAAATGTGGTGAAGAGTAGTACCCCAGCCGGGCGGCCCGAGGCAGTTCTCAACCAGGGTCTGTCACGCGGGCATCCTGGATGCAATGAGAGGGGCACTGGACCTCTGTGCTCCTCCTCCCTACAACCCATAACCCCAGTCTAATCATGAGAAAAAAACGCCCCCCAAAAAATCCTCATCGAGATACATTGTCTGAAGACCATGGCCAGAACGTCTCAAAGCTGGCAAGCTCACCAAAAACAAGGAAAGGCTAAGAAACGGTCACAGCCAGGGGGAGCCCGAGGAGACAGGACGTTTGAACGTAACGTGGGATCCTGAGTGGGATCGTGGGACAGAAGAGGGATGTTAGGTAGAAGCTAAAGAAATCTGAGCAAAGCAGGGACTTGAGTCAGTAACACTGTGTCAGTATTGGCCGCCTGCCCTTTGGGGAGCCTGCTTCTCCTTCTCCCTCTGCCTGCTTCTCCCCCTGCTTGTGCTCTCTCTCTCTGACAAACAAAATCTTAAAAAAAAAAAAAAAAGAAAGAAAGAAAAGAAAAGAAAAAAAAAAAAGCAAGGATGTGGAGGGAAAAGAACTCTCGTGCCCTGTGGGTAGGATGGAAATTGGTGTGGCCACTTGGAAAGCAATATGGCGGTTCTTCCAATAATTAAAAATAGAACTACCCCAGCAATCACACTTCTGGGTATTTATCCAAAGAAAGTGAAAACACCAATTCAAAAAAAAAAAAAAAAAGGAAGGAGAATCTAAGAAGAATAAATGCATCCTTTAAAACCAAGTCTGTGCGTGGCCAAATAAAGGATGTTTTTAACATCCTGGGCTCATCTCTTATCATCTTTCAAAACTCTGACTCACCTCTGCCCGTCGTCCAGTTTATTTACCCATTTCCGGTCATTCCTTAAAATATGATGAAATGTTGTGGTGTGCAAAAGAATATCTGTAATTTATAATAATATAAATAATCGAAAGCACGATGATAAGATGACCACCTGTGAACTTACCATCCAACACAATAGAATGTTTGTATAAGTGAAGAGGGAGCCTTGTTTATAGCTACATGGCTTCTGCGTCCTCTCCAAGTCCCACACACTGACAGAGCCCAGGACACGGAAAGAGCCGGACAGATGGGGACACCCCAGGTGCCACTTACTGACCTCAGCAGCTTGGGTGAGTCGCTCAGCCTCTCTGGGTCTGTCAAATGCAGAAACTTCTACCCCACGATGAATTTATGCGGTGAAACAAACCAGCACGTCAAAGCACTTCTCAAAGTACGAAAGCACTTTGCTCTTATCACCTCCTTTATACCCGAAGACAAGGACGATTGCTATGAAGCATATTTTAAAATGTAATTTCCTGGGGCGCCTGGGTGGCTCAGTGGGTTAAGGCCTCTGCCTTCGGCTCAGGTCATGATCTCAGGGTCCTGGGATCGAGCCCCGCATCGGGCTCTCTGCTCAGCAGGGAGCCCGCTTCCCTCTCTCTCTCTCTCTGCCTGCCTCTCTGCCTACTTGTGATCTCTTTCTCTCTGTCAAATAAATAAATAAAATCTTAAAAAAAAAAAATAAAATGCAATTTCTTAATGTGTCCACACATATATAATTTAATATGAATTTGTAGACATACATGTTCTGTGTGTGTGTGTGTGTGTGTCTTATTTTCTTTTCCGTTTTTACCAGGACATCTGACGGACCTGTGTCCCACATCATTACCGTGTGATCTTGAAGGAGTTACTCAACTTGAGCCTTATTGTCTCCTCCTGTACAATGGGGATGAAGCTGCCCACGTGAAATCGTTCACTGAAATCCACCTTGGTAGTGGCATCACTGGTTAGTTAGTAAGAGGATTAGGTAAGGTAATACAGGCAATTTGCTAAGCACAGTGTCTGGTGTGTAGTAAGAGCTCACTAAACGGCTCTCGTAATAAAGACAGTGCTACCACCAATAAGATTGACCCTGTTTCGGTCAGTTACTATTTATCAAGTGTGTCGTGAATGTTTTACCTCTGTGGACTCACTTAACATTCCCAATAGCTCTGCGAGATGGGTCCTGTTAGTACTTCCATTTAACAGGTAAGGAAACAGGCCCAGAGAGGTTAAGATACCTACTTAGGGCCACACAGCCAGGAAAAGGCAGCAGCGATGCGAAGTTCCTAGCCCGGTATCTGGCACCTCGGTGCTCATTCATAGCCAGCCTCCTTCACCTTTGATGGTTTTGTTTAAACTTCTGGGGCCCCTAAAAAAACCCCAAAACTTCTGGGGCCCCTGCGTGCCTGGAGGTGGGCCTTGGGGCTTGCCTTTGAATGCCAACTCCTAGCTGTGTGGCTTTAGGCAAGTTACCCAATCTCTCTGTGTCTGAAAAATGTGCAGTATGGTAGTTCCTCCCCCTGAGGGTGTTAGCAGGTTTTAAAGAGTCGTGGATAGAAGTGGAAATCACTCTGCGCAGCTACCCCAGCAGGTACTGATGCCTCTTTGGAAATTAATAGCCTCAAGTTTTTATCTGCTTCCCTCACCTTTCAGAAGGGCCATCTCTCTGTGGTGTGCGGCGGTTAAAGCTTCCTGGTTTCACAGGTATTAGCGAGGATGTGGAGGAAAAGGAACTCTCGTGCCCTGTGGGTAGGATGGAAATTGGTGCAGCCGCTTGGAAAGCAATATGGCGGTTCCTCCAACAATTAAAAATAGAACTACCCCATGATCCAGCAATCACACTCCTGGGTATTTATCTAAAGAAAGTGAAAACACCAATTCCAAAAGATATACTTACAATGGAATATTACTCAGCCATAAAAAATGAATGAAATCTTGCCATTTGCAATAACATGGATGGACCTAGAGGGTATTATGCCAAGTGAAATAAGTCAGTCAGAGAAAGACAAGTGCCATGTGATTTCACTCATCTAAGGAATTGAAGTAACAAGACATATAAACGATAAAAAAGAGACAAAGACAGACTCTTAAGTACAGAGAACAAATTGGTGGTTGCAAGAGGGGAGGTGGGTAGGAGGATGGGGATTAAGAGTCCACCTACCGAGGGACGCCTGGGTGGCTCAGTTGGTTGAGCAACTGCCTT
>JAPYYJ010003763.1:0-11183 GCA_028533885.1 Nasua narica | reverse complement strand
GAGCTTCAGAAAGTCTATTCACCTACCTCGTTGATATTTCACATCAATATTCCATAAGCACTCCAAAGATGCACCCACGAATCAAATAGTATTTTAACATGTCCAAAATCAAATGCATCATCTCTATATATTTTAAGACCTTTTTTCATTGTATGTGACAAAAACATATCTCATGGAATCTAAGAAGCAGCTGAACAGATAGGGATACAACTAGGTTCAGAAACAACTGGACCTAGGACCCGGGAAACTTGATGATTTCTCTCTCCAGATTATACCTCTACTTCCCTCTGTAAGTCTCTTTTTTCCCTGTTACAGGCTAACTTCTGCTTCTCAGTTTAGCTGGTGAGAAACAATGAAGATTTCTTTCTTTCTTTTCTTTCTTTTTTTTTTTAAGATTTCTATGTTCTTATTTCTGTCACGCAGAATGAGACTGGCTTGATTCTCTTTGGGATTCAAAATTCAAAATTCTGGGGCGCCTGGGTGGTTCAGTGGGTTAAAGCCTCTGCCTTCGACTCAGATGATCTCAGGGTCCTGGGATCGAGCCCCACATCGGGCTCTCTGCTCAGCAGGGAGCCTGCTTCCCCCCTCTCTCTCTGCCTGCCTCTCTGCCTACTTCTGACCTCTTTCCTCTCTGTCAAATAAATAAATAAAATCTTTAAAAAAAATTCAAAATTCCAAGGAAGAAAGTCCTTGGTCAAGGTGTACACCCATAATCAATCAACATTGGCCTCAGGTAAAGAGTTATATAATATATGCAGCTTGAAGTTGTCCCATAACTCACTGATGCTCTGGTCATTTTGCTTTCAACATTTTTTCTCTGTTTGCTTCATTTTTGATGGTTTCTATTGCTATGTATTCAACTTAACTACTCTTTTCTTCTGTTGTGTCTAATCTGTTATCAATCCCATCCAGTATATTTTTCACCATAGATGTATTTTTCAAGTTCCAGTTTTTTCTTAATACCTTCCATTTCTCTACTCAATATGCTCAATCTTTCCTTTAGATTCTTGTACTTATGGAATAAAGTTATAAAACAGCTTTAAGGTCGGGGCACCTAGGTGGCTCAGTTGGTTGGGCAACTGCCTTCGGCTCAGGTCATGATCCATGAGTTCCAGGATCGAGTACCACACTGGGCTCCCAGCTCCACGGGAAGTCTGCTTCTTCCTCTAACCTTCCCTCCTCTCATGCTCTCTCTCACTTTCTCTGTCTCTCAAATAAATAAATAAAATCTTTTAAAAAAAATAAAATAAAACAGCTTTAAGGTTTTTGTCTACTAATTTTAATCTTTGTATATTTTGATATCTGCATTTCTAGGTTTGTTTCTATTGATTGATTTCTTTCCCTTATTATTCATTGTATTTTCCTGCTTGTTTGCATGACTAGTCATTTTTCACTGGATACCAGACAATGTGGATTTTACCTAAAAAATTTTACCTAAGGTGTTATTTTTTTATCTCTATAAGTATTTCCTTGAGCTTTATTCTGGGAAGCGGTTAAATCACTTGGAAATAGTTTGATGTTTTCAAGGCTTCTTTTAGGCTTTCTTAGGCAGGAGGAGCAGCCTTTATTTCAGCTAATTTTGCCACATTACTTGAGGCAATACTATGTTGAATACTTTCCCTAATGCCCTGTAAATTATGAGGCTTTTCATTTAAGGGTTATTCCCACTGCTCCTATCCTTCAGTAGTTTCTCCATATGCATGTGCTGATCAGTACTCAGCTGAAGACTCTTGGGGACCTTCGGTAGGTCTTTGGAACTTTCTCCCTGTGCAACACTCCTCTCCCTGCTACTCTGCCTGAGAACTCAAGGTGACAGAGCCTCCCCGGACACCCATGACCCACATAGAGTTCCACTCTCTTAATCTCACCCTGGAAACTCTCTCCAGGCAGTAAGCTAGGACAATCACAAGGCTCACCTCATTTATTTTCCCAATCTCAGGGATCGGTCTGTTGCCTGATACACAGTGCCTGAGAACAGTTGTTTTCTATATTCTTCCCGATTTTAAAATTGTTTCCAGCTCGAGGAAGGTAAATCCACTTCCTTCTTAATCCATCTTGGTTAGAAGTAGAAATCCGATTCAATCTTTTAGAACGATTAGCAGTTTTTTAGAACCCTGGGCTCTTTTGTGTCCAGCATCCCCCTTCTGGGCTCCATGGCATCATCAGCACCCCATCCAGGTTGGTTCCCCTCACGAAATTCTCCATCCTGTGTTCACAGATCATCACTTATTCATCTTTGTATCTTTTAACTTAGCATAGCTGAAACATAGCAGGTGCTCAACATATGCTTGGCAAAATACATAAGACATTGTATACAATTACACCAAAACAGACAACAATCCTATTTATTTCAGGGAAGTTACAAGCTGTTACCTGAAAAATGGGCTATAATTTAAACATAGCTATATTCTGAAGTTCTGATGTTACATTTCTTTGAATCAAGTATGTCATTAGCAAAATTGTCAGCCATTAGACAGATGCTTCTCAACAAAAGTGGTCTAGTTAGAAGTGTGTCTCTTTGTAGCCTTTCTTTGAGGAGGGTTGGGGATTACATTTGGCACATGTCTGTGCATTTGGTTTGGTTGCATATATTGAGCATGAAATCTTTTCAGTGTGTCATGGATTTTGGAAAAGCGTTTGTGTATTTACAGCTCATGCTGAGTAGAATGCAACCACGGGCTGCTGAACATACAATCTTGGGATTTGCTTCTCATGGAGCGGAAGACTTCTCTGACTCCAACAGTCACACCACAATCTCTAGCTGCGCATTATATGCTTTGTAAGTTCCATGGCCTGCTCCCTGCAAATATATGTACAATTTTCCATTAGATTTGTCAAGAGTTAGATCTCTGAGATTCTGTGATAGGTCCTTCCTGGGCCACACGTGTTCTCTTTTGCTAAAATGTGACACCTCTCCCCACTCCACCCTCCCCAGACCTCTGGAGCATTCTGAGTCTAAACCTATGCGAGGCCTTGGTGCTTTCTTTTTCTGACCTGAAATGTTAACTTTATAAAAAACTGACAAATAAAGCCAGTAACAACTGTAAATGAAACAAAATATTTGTGTATGAGCAAATAAGTAAGACATATCACCTGTAATCATGCCAGTCAGGATGTGCTCTATATCAAATATTATACATACTGTATGCATACATAAACATTATACACATTGTATATCTTATATTGTACCTACTACGTTATAAATGGTAATCTGCTTTCCATCCCCCCATATCTTTTCAAGTCAATGAATATCTTTTTTAATTCTCCAAAGCAGTAAAATTTAAAATAAATTCTTTTACAAACATAACTTTTTGTCACCTTCTCTTTCTTGCTCTCTTTCTTTCTGGAGCATCTTCATTTTAATTAAAAAGAAAAAACTCTTGGGGCTCCTGGGTGGCTCAGTGGGTTAACGCCTCTGCCTTCGGCTCGGGTCATGATCTCAGGGTCCTGGGTTGGAGCCCTGCATCGGGCTCTCTGCTCAGCGGGGAGTCTGCTTCCCCCTCTCTTTGCCTGCCCCTCTGCCTACTTGTCATCTCTCTCTCTCTGTCAAATAAATAAATAAAATACTAAAAACAAAAACAAAAACTCTTGGGGCGCCTAGGTGGCGCAGTTGGTTGAGCGACTGCCTTCGGCTCAGGTCATGATCTCGGAGTCCCGGAATCGAGTCCCACATCGGGCTCCCAGCTCCATAGGGAGTCCGCTTCTCACTCAGACCTTCTCCCTTCTCATGCTCTCTCTCACTCTCTCTCTTTCCTAATAAATAAATAAATAAATAAAAAATCTTAAAAAAAAAAAAAAAAAACTCTTAAAGGCATAATGCCTAACATAAAGGTATCACTCTCAAGTGCTGGACTTTCAGGCATGATGGGAATAGATATTTTGAGTGTTTTTAAGTTCTTGTACTCATTTCATTCATGAGTGAATCATTCGTCATTCATAAGGCTAACTCTGCCATATTATGAGTCACAATAACACTGTCACTAAATAAAAACAGTAGAGACTGTTTTTAAAATTGTAAGTTTTACAATTTTATGTGAATGTAAATGTAAATGTCCCGCTATGTCCTAAGAGACAGCTGCTTTTAGTTACAGCAATGATATTTGTGAAACTTTACAACCTAAAGGAGAAAAGAAAAATGAGTGGCTTGACATTTCCAACATTTTCCAACAACCTACTGAAGCCAACAATGAGCAGTTTAAATGATTTCATTCTATTTTACATTTATATCTTGAGCCAATTTTCTTCCCTCTTTGGGGGGAAAAATATCAATCTTAGAGATAGTGAAATCTAGGCAGATAAAAGCATCAATCTTCAGATCTTGGGGAAGATATACTAAGTTCCACGATGGCAGGAATGATGTCCGGCTCTAGTGTCTCCCGGGGTTCCTGGCAGAGAACACTTTCCACCAAGTTGTGACAGTCAAAAATGGTGGTGGGTATTGAGGAGGGCACATATGGCATGGAGCACTGGGTGTGGTGCATGAACAATGAATCTTGTAACACTGAAAAAATAAAATAAAAGTATTTTGGGGGGAAAAATGTCTCCGGACATTGCCTACTATCCCCCGGATGGGGGGACTGCCTTCAGTTGAGAACGACTTTCTCTCTCTCTCTCTGTCACACACACACACACACACACACACACACATTGCACACATACACACGTAACCATACATACATGAAGTCAGGATTATTCCGAAACAACTACAGGGACTCTTTAAAAGGACAGATCATTCATTAACATATTACTAGCAACACAGCCATTCAAAGGAAAGATTATCAGGGCTTCTGACTGGTTCAGCTGGTACAGCAAGGTCTCAGGGTCATGAGTTTCAACCACGTGTTAGGTGTAGAGCTTACTTTAAAATAAGTAAGTAAATAGGGGCGCCTAGGTGGCTCAGTGGGTTAAAGCCTCTGCCTTCGGCTCAGGTCCTGATCTCAGGGTCCTGGGATCGAGCCCTGCATCGGGCTCTCTGCTCAGTGGGGAGCCTGCTTCCCCCTCTCTCTGCCTCCCTCTCTGCCTACTTGTAATCTCTCTCCTCTCTGTCAAATAAATAAATAAAATCTTTAAAAAAAAATAAGTAAATAAATAAACAGCTTAAAAAATAAATGAGCACATAAAAATTAAGAGAAAAGGAAAGATTAAGGAGTATTTCCCTCAGTTTGCAGAAAAAGGTCAAGTTACCTTGACAACATTAACTGAGTCCAGAAAAATAAAAAGACCCATACTGTGTAAAAAAAAAACCCTTGAAATAATCAGGCATTAATTTTATGCATCCAGTTATTTATGTACTTGAACTTTAAGGAAAATATAATCTGAAATCAAATAGGCACCAATATCTTAGTGATTCAGCTAGATTACATGTAAGTTCCTTCAAATTCATATTTTTTTCCCAATTAATGATATTCTTGTTTTCTTGACCATGTAGAAGTTAATTCTCAATGATCCATGCTTGGTTTTTTCTGGTTCTGCCAGTGACTTGTTGTCAATGTTCTTGGGCAAGAGTTTACACACATCAGGCCTCAGTTCCTTCATCTGCAAAATAGAGATACTACTACTATCTACTCCTAATGTGTTGTCACAACTTCAGGACTAACCACAAGTACATAGAACAATGATTGACACTCAGAGAATGCCCAGTGAATGGTAACAATATTATTAACATCTACCAGTTGTAACCAGTATTTCATACCATATGACCCATTTTTCTCCTTCCTTGCCACACATTATTCTTGGTGAATCCATTTCACTAACTTATACTAAGCAAAGTAAACTGATTTCAAGATTAGCTTACATAAAATATACTTGGATATATACAGTCATCTCACTATTCTATTTATACTTATATTCTTTTCTTTAATATAAATTTAAAAAATTAAGAATTCACAAGCAAAAGGACGCCTGGCTGGCTCAGTGGGTAGAGCATGTGACTCTTGATCTTGGGGTCATGAGTTTAAGTCCCACGTTGGGCATAGAGATCACTTTAAAAATAAAAGGACTCCTGAGAAAAGAACACAATGGATTTCACAGATTCTCAATTTCCTTCTCCCCAAGTTAAAAAGCAATTTTTAAATTTACTTTTTTAGGTAATATTTTTTGTCTGTGTGAATCAAAACAATAACAAGAACAATAAAAAGTATAATTGACCCTTGAATAACATGGGTTTGAACTCCCAAAGTCCAATTATATGTGGATTTTTAAAAATAAATATAGTACAGTACTGTAAATGTATTTCCTTTTATGCTTTTCTTAGTAACATTCTCTTTTTTTAAGATTTTATTTATTTATTTGACAGCGAGAGATAATGAGAGACGGAACACAAGCATGGGGAGCAGAAGAGGAAGAAGCAGGCTTCCTGCTGAGCAGGGAGCTGGATGTGGGGCTCCATCCCAGGAGCCTGGGATCATGACCTGAGCCGAAGGCAGACACTCAATGACTAAGCCACCCAGGTGCCCCTCTTAATAACATTCTTTAGACTACTTTATTGTAAGAATATAACATATTACACATATAACACACAAAATATGTGTTAACTGATTTTCTATGTTATCAATAAGGCTTCTGGTCAATGATAAGCAATTAGTAGTTATGTTTTGGGGGACTCGGGAGTTTTGACTGTGCAGAGGGTTGGCACCCCTAACCCCCACGTTGTTCAGGGGTCAACTAACTGTACTTACATAGCATTTATCCTCTGCTAGGTACTTTACCAAGCATAAAATTTAATCCTCAACCCTATAAAACAGGTATTTTATTATTATCATTTTATAGATGAGGAAGCTGTGGCAAGAAAGATTACATGACCTGCTCAAGAATATTCAGCTAAGAAGTGGTAGAGCTTGGAAAAGAGTCTAGCAAGTCTGGGGCACTTGGGTAGCTCAAGCGGCTGAACGTCTAACTCTTGATTTTGGCTCAGGTCATGATCTCGGGGTTGTGGGATTGAGCCCCTTATCAGGCTCAGTGCTCCGTGTGGTGCCTGCTTGGGATTCTCTGTCTCCCTGTCTCTCTACCCTCCTCCTGCTCATGTTCGTTCTCTCTCTCTCAAAAAAAAAAAAAATAAATAAATCATAAAAAAAGAAAGAAGGAAAAAAGAATCCAGATAGTCTGAGCCCTGGGCTCACAAGTTTATATGACTGTAAAGCAACGGCAGCAACAAACATAGACATAAAATAAACGCTCTATTCCCTGGGATTTTTCTTTATGTATCTTCTCAAAATAATGATTTCTCATTGTCATTGTGAAGCTGAATGACAATATTCCAATTCAGTCACTTATTTGCAATTGAAATGGTTGGGTAAATTTTTGGTTGCAGCAAAGTGAACAAAATTAGCTCTCAGTCCAAAAAAAAAATCACATTGTATTACACTTCAAACTAAAGCTCTAGAGGGTGGGACATTGGTAAGATGGCAAAATAGGAAAATAGGAAGCCCCAGGCCTTGACAACAATACACAGGTCAAATTGCCTTTGTCAGACCTCCAGAAAGCAAAGTTAAGAGGCTGCAGCACCTGGGCTAACACAAAGCCAAGAGAGCCACACTGAAGTGTGTAGGAAAGTTTGTTTGCATTTTGCCTGCCCTAGCTTCTTCCCTACCCACCCCACCCATCTCATAGCATGGTGCAATTGGGAGAAAATTCCCAATGCCTAGTCCTTCCTTCAGGAAGGAAAGAGAATACTGGAACATATGTCTGAAGATTTTATAGGGCTCCTGGAGGGAATATTCTGTTTCACTTGACTAAGTGCTGATGCAAACTAGTGGCATATTTGCTTGACAGATTGGAAGCCACTCCAATTGGAAGAAGAAACGCAAGCATCAAGATGTCGCAGCACTAGGGAGACTGCACGACCTCAGGAAAATACCAGCAAGAGAAAGAGAGTACAGGATCATGAAAAGAAATAGGAACAAGATTTCTTTTTTTTTTTTTAAGATTTTATTTATTTGAGAGAGAGCAAGAGAGAGAGAGAGAGAGTGTGCAAAGTTGGGGGAGGGGCAGATGAAGGGTAAGGAGCAGATCCCCTGCTGCTGAGCAGGAAGCCCGTTCTGGGGCTTGATCCCAGGACCCTGAGATCATGACCTGGGCCAAAGGCAGATAGATGCCCAACTGACTGAGCCACCCAGGGGCCCCGGAACAAGACTTCTTAACTGGGCAATCACATACATAAACTCAAAGAAGACGTATCTCTAGAGAAATTTTGAGAGGTCCCAGAATCTCCAGCTGGGCTGATTGATTGGTCATGATCTTTCCCTACATGGAGGCAATCTCTAAAGACTGGGAGACTGTTTTCCAAATGCCAAAATCTTGACAAAAGATCACAAGGTATACAAAGAGGGGCACCTCGGTGGCTCAGTGGGTTAAAGCCTCTGCTCAGGTCATGATCTCGGGGTCCTGGGATGGAGCCCCGCATCGGGCTCTCTGTTTGGTGGGGAGCCTGCTTCCCCCTCTCTCTCTGCCTGCCTCTCTGCCTACTTGTGATCTCTCTGTCAAATAAATAAATAAATAAATAAATAAATAAATAAATAAATAAAAGAAATATTAAAAAAAAACCCCAAACAACAAGGTATACAAAGAAATAGGGAAACATGGTCCAATCAAAAGACCAAAGTAAATCTCCAGAAACTGATCCTAAATAACCAGAGATTAATGTGATACCTGACAAAGAATTCAAAATAATCATCTTTTTTAAAGATTTTATTTATGTATTTGACAGAGAGAGAGAGAGAGAGCGAGAGAGATCACAAGCAGCCAGAGAGTCAGGCAGAGAAAGAAGGGGAAGCAGGCTCCCTGCTGAGCAGAGAGCCCGAAAAGGGGCTTGATCCCAGGACCCTGAGATCATGATGATCATGACCTGAGCCGAAGTCGCAGGCTTTAACCCACTGAGTCACCCAGGCACCCCTCAAAATAACCATCTTAAAGATGCTGTATAAGGTAAAAGAGAACACAGATAACCAACAAAATCAGGAAAATGGTGCATAAGCAAAATGAAAATATCAATAAAGAGATAGAAAATATAAGAAAGAGGGTATTGAGAAGGGCACGTACTGCATGGACCACTGGGTGTGGTGCATGAACAATCAATCTTGTAACACTGAAAAAATAAAATAAACATATTTGGGGGAAAAAAAAGAAAGAAAATATAAGAAAGAACCCAAATAGAAATCCTTAAACTGAAAAATACAATAACCAAATTGAAAAATTGACTAAAGAGGTTTAAAAGCAGACTTCATAAAAGCAGAAAAAGAATCTGTGAACTTGAAGATATTGAAATTTTTGAGTGAAAGAGCAAAAAGAAAAAAATAAAGTAAAGTAAAGATAGCCTAAGGGACTTATAGGGCACCAATAAAGAGACTTATATATACATTATTGGAGACCTGGAAAGAGAAAAGGGAGAAAGGGACAGAAAGTTTTTCTCAAGAAAAAAATAACCACAAATTTCTCAAATTCGAGGGAAAAAATGAACATGTAAATTAAAGAAGCTCAAACAATTTCAACTAATAAAAACCCAAGGATACTTATACTGAGGCACATTATAATAAAACTGTCCAAATTCCATTGTAAGAGGATCCTAGGTTCATCTCATCCCTTGAACACAACTAGATAACGATCAGATCATTTGGAATACTCAAGAAATCAACCCGAGGACTAACAGAACAAACTGCACAACTAGAAGAAGAGAAGAGGCCACATCAAGGAAGGTAGAAAGTACAGAGATGGGATTTAGGGAAGAAACAGATTGCAGATGTTGTGAAGGGATGGGAACCATGGTTGAGGAGAAAAGCAAGAGAGAGTGGAACACACTGAGATACGCACAAGGAGAATACTTCCCTAAAGTTCTTCACTCGGAAAACGAGAGGGAATGATTTTCGTGAGTTTTTGTAACTCTCAGGGCTCAAAAACTGAAGTTTCTTTTTTTCTTTTTAGATTTTATTTATTTATCTGACAGAGAGAGAGACAGAGATCACAAGTAGGCAGAGAGGCAGGCAGAGAGAGAGAGGGAAGCAGGCTCCCTGCCGAGCAGAGAGCCCAATGTGGGGCTCGATCCCAAGACCCCGAGATCATGACCTGAGCCGAAGGCAGAGGCTTTTAACCCACTGAGCCACCCAGCCGCCCCCAAAACTGAAGTTTTAAAGGTTGGCAGGCTTGGCCGGGATTAGAGCCCCGAGGTCACTGCCCTACTCCTGGAGACAAGGCAAGCAGGCAACTCAGGGGACAGATGCATGATCTGAGGAATGCCTGGGGAACACGAGTAGGAGATTGTTCTCTCTTCTTGGAGCACATCTGTGAGAGATGGCATTCACAAAGATGTCTCTCTGGACACAAAAGAACCGGTGGGTACCATTTATTTCCCTTCCCCATCTCTCAGCATAGATACAGAGCAGTAAATACGGAGACCCCTATCCAGGGACAAAGGAGCTGGCTGGCTCCATTTCCCTCCCCCACCTCTTAGCATAAACATGGAACCACTTTCAGTAAACAGCACAGCACTGACACAGGCTGCCTAACCTGCTTACACTGGAACTAACTGATAATAATACAATAATAGCAGGGGACTTATAAATGGACAGATCATCTAAGCAGAAAATCAACAAGGAAACAGTGGTTTTACATAACACACCTGACCAGATGGACTTAACAGATATATTCAGAACATGCCATCCTAGAGCATCAGCATACACATTCTTATTAAGTCCATATGGGACATTTTCCAGAACAGATTACATACTAGGTCACAAATCAGGCCTCAACAAGTACAAAAAGACTGAGATCATACCATGTGTATTTTCTGACCACAGTGCTATGGAACTTGAAGTCAACCACAAGAAAAAATTTGGAAAGACCACAAATACATGGAGATTAAACAGTGTGCTACTAAACAACGAATGGGTCAACCAAGAACTCAAAGAAGAAATTTTAAAAAATACATGGAAACAAATGAAAATGAACTCAAAATGGTACAAAACCTTTGGGATGCAGCAAAAGTGGTCCTAAGAGGGGATATATAGCAATCCAGGTCTACTTCAAGAAGCAGGAAAAATCTCAAATAAACAATCTTAACTTAGACCAAAAGGAGTTAGAAAAAGAACAACAAACAAAGCCTAAAGCCAGCAGAAGGGAAATAATAAAGATTAAGGCAGAAATAAATGCCATAGAAACAACAACAACAACAAAAAACCCAGTGGAACAGATCA
>JAPYYJ010003762.1:0-11183 GCA_028533885.1 Nasua narica | reverse complement strand
AGGGGTGGGGGTCAGGGGTCCCCGGGAAAGGGAGGGCGGGGTGCAGGAGAGCAGGGGTGGGGGCAGGGGGCCCCAGGAAAGGGAGGGCGGGGTGCAGGAGGGCAGGGGTGGGGGTAGGGGCCCCAGGAAAGGGAGGGTGGGGTGTAGGAGGGCAGGGGTGGGGGTCAGGGGGCCCCGGGAAAAGGAGGGCGGGGTGCAGGAGCAGGGGTGGGGAAGGGGGCCCCGGGAAAGGGAGGGCGGGGTGTAGGAGGGCAGGGCTGGGGGGTCAGGGGGCCCCAGGAAAGGGAGGGTGGGGTGTAGGAGGGCAGGGGTGAGGGGCAGGGATGAAGGAGGAGAGAGATTACAAGCCCTCGTCAACATTGCCTCCTTTGCTGTCACGTGTCTCATTACTTTCAGACAAAATGTCAGATAAATACAACTCCTATCATGTTTTCACTTGTTTCCGAGTGGGAGATACATTGTCTCCAGCTGGTATATCGGCCTCAGGTGGGTGATACTTCTGTCCTGTGCAAGGAGGTCGGGGGAGGTCGCGGAGGTCATGAACACACAAGATGTTACAGGAAGCTCCGCATACCGCCCTCCCTTCCTCCCCCTCTTTTTCTTTCTTTCTTTCCAATATGGCAACAGGTTATCAAATTTTCACTTTATTTCCACCAACTGCCAGTAATTCCCATCAAGCTACTTAAAGGAAAACCATTAATCCAGGGGAGAAGAACGCTCAAAAGCTTAGCCCTTTTATTCTTTCAAATCAAAGTTTAAGAGAAGAAAAAACTAAAAAACGAAGCACACTGGCCTTGGCAGGCGTAACTCGTGAAGTTGCTCGCCAGTGCCCTAAATTATTTAACAGGGGAGGTGAAACCTTCCCACGGAAGCCCGGGAGCTCCCATCGCGCAGGCGCCGGCAGCGGGCAGCGAAGGTCGCCGGTGTTCGAGCCCCACTAACGCACAATCCAAGCAGCACTTCCCGCTTTGGATACCGAACGACAGCGAGGTTTGGGGCTGGCCCCTCCAGCCTAGCGGGAGGCGTCTGGGGGGGCAGGTGGGGACTGGAAGTTACCGCCCCCCCGCCCTCCCCCCCTCGCGAAGGGATGGCACCCTACTCGCAGGGAGAAGGAGCTGTGGTTGGAGACACCGAGTCACCTGGAGTCCCCCGGGTTGCGACTTGAGGACCCAGGGTCACGGGGGTTGGAACCCTGGGACTTCACTGGTTTCGCATGAAGTCCATCCCCTGGGAGACCCCTCCGTGTGAGACCAGTGGGGACATCAGTTGACCTGCGCTGCTGAGTTCCGAACAAGCCGACTCCCCCCCAAACCTAAGGCCTGAACCCTGCCCTTCCCCTCCGCCCACTGTGTCTCCGGCTCAACGTCATGACCTGGGCTCTAGCGAGGACCTGGGGTCTCGGCGCCAGCCCAGGATTCCGGAGGTGGGATGCGAGGATTAGGGGGGCGTCCGGGGACAGGACAGTGAGGTCGGGAGGAGAGGGGTCGCAGAGCCGGAGCCCGGTCCTGTCGCTGAGCAGATGCCCAGCGCCCCTCCCGCGTCCTCTTCTGTGAGCGAGGCAGCCCCCTGCGAGGCCCGGACGGTTTGTGCGAGGTCCGACGCAACAGTGCCTGGAAAGCTCTTCTCTTAGCGCTTGGCACGTCCGGTCTCCGATGAACGGCGTTCAGAACTATCACAATTCCCTTCCCGGCGGAGCCCAGGAAAGGTCTGTGTTCCGCGGCGCCTGCCCGCCTAGCCGACGCGCACCTCCTTCCCACCTTGACATGAAACGCTTGCGTTTGAACCGCCGACAGATGGGGCGCCTGGGTGGCTCCTTTGTTAAGCGTCTGAGTCTTGATCTCAGCTCCGGTCTCCATCTCAGGGTCCTGAGCTCAAGCCCCGCCTTGGGCTCCATGTTGGGTGTGGAGCCCACTTTAAAAAAAATAATAAAAAACGGGCTCTGAATTGCCTAGGGGAGAGAGTAATTCCCTGCACGCCCTGACCTGTGAGGACGGGCATTTCCCAGATCTGTCAGAAGCCCCACTTTCTCTTAAGAGCACAGGAGGACTTGCTTGCCCTCCCGTCGGTGGGGGGGCGGGGGGAGAAGGTCAGGGCGAAAGTAGGGTCAGAGCCCTCCCCGGACGGCTTGCCCTACGTGGGAGCCCCACGACCTCGGGGAAGAGCCTGGGGGGACCTTCCTGTCCCGCGTGGGGTGTGGGTCCCGGGGTCACAGCACACCCTTCCTACGAGGGGTCCCTCCTCGAGAGCCGACAAAGAGCCGGTGTCGGCAGAAGCAGAAAACGGAAGTCTGCGTCTTTTCAGCCCCAACAAGCAAAGCGTGCTGCGGTTCTCGGAACCAATCAACGAGGACATCGATTCGCAGATGCGGGCTGCCCAGCCGCAGCGCCCGGGGCACGAACAAGGGAGCTGTTTGCCTAGACATTGATTCCTGCGCCTTTGGGGAAGAACTTACTCGAACCAGAGTAGAATACTCGCGTGATTTTAGGAAAGTGTTTAAAATAAAGCTGTGGGCTGTCCTCTGGGGGTTGAAACAACGCAGAAGAGCTGCCCTGTGTTTTCCTGGGCCGACCGCGAGAGCAGGGAGCGCGCCTCGGGCTTCCGCAGGGCGTCGCGGGCTCTCCCCCGTGAGTGAGTCTGGCCTCTGCCGTGTGCAAGGAGCCTAGGGGAACCTGCCTGTCCGTCGCCGCGGGGAAGCCGGTCAGACGACGGCTGTGCCACGGAGGCTGACGGCTTTGCATCCTCTCCAGTTTGCTACCTGGACTTCGGTAAAACCACCAGCCCTCCTGAGTTCTCACGCGTCGACAGGGGAATATTGACACCTTTCGTAGGCTTCTTGCGAGGGTGGTTGGAGGAGGTGGATTAGAAACTATTTATCCAGCGTGCGTAAAGGGCATCACGACGGCGTCTGAGAGCTAAGGAGCGTTTCCTGCGCAGAGAAAGGTGATAAATCTCTGTAACAGCTCTAGCCCGTAACATACTGAGGTCACGACAAGTCTGAGCTGCACTGATTACGGATAATGCTGCCTGGGAAAAGAAAAGGGGGCAACCGAGAGCTCGGACATTGCCCACTCTGCGACCCAGAGCCTCTTATTTGAACAAACTGAAATCCGAGCTTTCCGTTTTTCTCCCAGAAACACAAAATGCAAAATGGTTCAGTTGTATGTAGTCATTCATAAAAGGCCTGGTTCTGCCTGGCTGTATTCTTCTTTATGTTAATGAAATACATATATATATGAAAACTTGGAAGTAGCAGTCCTCTATAGCGTGCATTCTCAGCTGGCTTGTTGGGTGCACAACCCCAGACACGTCCCATGACAGACAGGTGTGGCAGAGCCCCCTGGAGGTCCGTCCTTCGGCCTCAGCAGAGGCAGCTTATCTCTAGGCCTCTTGGGGCTCTTTGTTTCCTTCCTCTGATAACAACAGCATGCTTCTCCCTGGGATTGTGGAAGTCATCAAAGAGGAAGAAGGTAGGAGGCAACGAGAGCATCCTATCCTGTGGGGCAAAGGGAAGATGCCCCAATAACAAACGCGCAGAGGCTGAGCGGGGCCTCCCACCCTCCGAGCCCAGCATTGAAGGGAGAGCCCGGGGCAGGCCAAGCTCTCGAGGTGGAGCGCTGCACTTGCTGCGGGCCTGGCCGTAACGGGCAGCGCTCCAAGTGTCCCCAGCTCCCGTCCCTCAATCTGTCCCCAGAGGGCAGCCTTAGACGTGAGAGGCCTGTCAGATTCGGGGACACGGGCGCCGGGTCCTGAGAGGCTCTCCTGCAGCATAATCTTCAAAGCCACTCCGGGAGCGCCGGCGGGGGGCCTCCTGCGGCCACGCCAGCCTCAACCGCCCCAGGACATAGCGCGTCCCCTCCCCGTGTGCCCCCCGAGGGTCCGCCCTCTGCAGGTGTGGTGGTCAGTCAGCGGCTCCCGAGGACAAAGCAGACCTGCGCTCGCGGGGCTCGCTCAGCGACTGGACTCGGGCTGAGCAGAGACCTTGGAAAGAAATTAAGCTTGCGGGGACTCCTTCAGAAAGCCCACGTGGGAAGTGCCATCCTGAGTCCGCACCAGGTGGCGCTGGGCTGTCCCCGGTGGCGGGCTGTAGCGCGCTCCGGCCAGGAGGGTCTTCAAGGCACGGCTGGCCCGTTCCTTCCTTCCCGCGGGGTGCGCGGGTTGGCTCCTGGCGGGGATGGGAGGGTGCCAACGTCGTTGCAAACAGCAAGCTTTCTGTCTTTCTGACGGCTGGGTAGTATCCCGTCGTCTATATGGGCCACATCTCCTTTATTTGTCTGTCGAAGGACCTCTGGCCTCTTCCCAGAGTTTGGCCGTCGTTTGGTGTCGATTTGAGAAACCATTGCCTAATTGTAAATTTGGGGTCACGAAAGCTCAAAGGGCAGAGACAACGCCTGTCTTGTTCGCTATCCCCGAACTTGGCAGCGCCCAGCGCGTCCTCCGTCCTCAAGAAATGCCTGTCGAGTGAGTACAGTGCCGCAGAAGCCTCGCGGCCCCGGCTGGCCTCTGGACGAACCACCTCACCCCGACAGCCGGCCCCTCACTGCTCAGCATTCGAGGTTTGAAGATGTCCCTCCTGGGTGCCTCCCCCCATTAAGGCCATTGAGATTCTGGCCAAGATGACATTTTGGTAGCGACCTGCATTGCATCCTTCCGTGAGGCAAGTAGTAAGTTGAGGCATGAAAGACGGGGGAGCCGTGACCCGGGGCCTGTAACGCACGGGAGCCCGACCCCATCAACAATATGTTAGTCTGGACGATGTGAAATTGCCTTTATTTGACCCATTTAACCTATAAAAATGGCAGTTGAATATGGCTAAACATAAACCATTTGAATTAGGTTCAACGTAAGAGAATGAAAATGAATTTGATTAAATATTTTGTTTGAAACTCCCCTTCTCTTCCTCCTTCTGTTGTTCCTTGTGATTTTCCCTTTTTCGGGCTTCCCCTCCGGCCAAGGGGGCGCATCCTGGGCCCCAGTTCCCCACGCCCACTGCAGAAAGACGCTGGCTCGGCTCTCCTTTCCCTGCGGGGAGAGCAGGGGAACTACCCACAGACACACGCTGGGCCGACGCCGCCCGGGGCCTCCACCTGCGGTTCCAGCCCTCATCCCCTCCTTCCCCAGTGGCCAGGGACGGAGGGTCTCGCGGGAGCGGCCGGACCTGGCCATGGCCGGACAGGTGAGGCGCGGCCCCTGCCGTCCCACGGGGGACGGGCTGGACTTCCGCGCTCATGGCTCCTAGCGAAGGCCTGGTTCTTTGCAGCCTAGAGATGCTGGAGCTGCCCGCGCTCGGGCTCCGAATTCCCTTTCGTTCTAAGACAATAGCAGATCTTTAATGTCTAAAGCAGATTTTCAGATGTCTAACGTCTAAACCAGACTCTAAAAAGTTTTGTGATATTTCTTACGGGAGAATTCTACTGGACGGCGTGAGAGAGTGCACGCGGCCCTGAGTGCCTGGCCCCAGGTGGGGACCGCGGATCTGGGGATGTGTCGTATGCGGCAAGCCAGCGTCCCCGAGGGAAGCTCCACGTCCCTGATGCGACTTTCACACTCACTAACCGACTGGGAAGAGGACTTTCTCTTGGTCAGTTTCTGTTCTAAGTGCTTGTTGCTGCTATTCAAGGTCTCGAGTACTGGACTGGGTTTTCCCTTTCCTTTTATTTGACTAAATTACTAAGTTATTTGACTAAATTGACTAAATTTACTCTCTCACCTTCTAAGTCAGACTTGATAGGCACCGCGGATGTTGAAGTAAGAAAATGCAAGTTAGACCCTTTCTTCAGAAATTCCACTCACAGTAGAGAATTCGCGGGCCGGGTGCTGAGGAGGCACTTTTACGAGTAGACACGACTACCAAGGAGGCGGTTTTGCAGCAGTTTCTGTGTCCTGTCTGCCCGAGTCCCCCTTGGTGACAGCCGTGCCCCTCGTGCACGCGACGCGGTCCGAGGCCTCAGCGCGAGACGGTCCCGCCGCATGGAAGGGCCGCTGACAGGGAGTCACAGGCTGACGCCGTGCGCTCAGAGGTCGTGTGAGCTTTGGGACCGCAAGATGCCGATCGTCGTTCTAGATGCGCTCAAGGCTGCTTGACAGGTGTTAGGACGAGGACTGGCAGAAGCGCACGCGGCGGTCACCCTGAGCCCCGGAGAGTGACGAGCAATTCGTGCCGTGGATGCGCGGGGCCTCGGTGCACAAAGCCCAGGGTCACAGTGAGACCGAGGTTGTGACCCCGCCCCGACCCCAGAGCCCCGACTCCCAGGGTCCTCTTGCGCACGTCACCCCATCACGCTAGGTTTCTCCTTCTCCTGCACAAAATGGGAAAGCGAACACACCGCTCCTCCTTCACAGGTGACTCATTCCTTCCTCGTAAGACCCCAGCGATCCCTCCGAAGGGCTTTACGCACTGACCGGAGGTGACTCCGGGACCTCTGTTTTGGCTTTGAGTTCTCCCTGGAATTTCAAAGCTCCTGGAGAAACCCCTTCTGACTTACCCGCCAGGCTCTGATCTGCCCGGAGAAGCTCCGACCGCATCGCCCGCCTGCCTCCCCCTGCCAAGCCCTGAACTTGCGAACTTCACCCTGAACAAACAAGAAAACAGCCACAAAATGCGGAGCTCCACTGTCCAGCCCGGGACTCAGGTAGAAGGGAAGGGGAAAGGCGTTCCCTCCCAGCAGAGACCAGACAGCTGGCCGTGAACTTTTGGAGGCTCGCCTACGGTGAGCAAAGAGTCAGAGCCTTAGTTTGGACATCAAGGCCCTGCTGTCCACTGGCGGGGGCGGTGTCCTGCCACCTGCTCACCGCGCACCGCCACGTCCCAGGGGTCGGGCTCCTGCTGGGTGACTTCAGCCACGTGATGCACGGCACGAATTATTCAGCTGATGCGAGTCCTCAGGGGCCCCAAGGCACTGTTTGGGGACATGTGGTCTCTGCGTGTCTCGCCATCGAGGTGGTGTCTCTCCCACGTCGGACCCTGGCTGCTCTAGATCGAGTTAGAAGTAGAGGTTATCAGTCCCATCTTCCGCTCCGAAATGGGGACACTGAGCCTCGGCAGTCCAGAAGGTTTGACCTGACTCCGTTGTGGAGAAAACCTTTACTGAGCGATCGTGTTCTACCTTGGATATTTTTGTTTGCTTGCTTGTTCTTTGCTCCTTGAAATATTCCCCACGATCTCACGATGGGCTGGGGCTGGTGGCTGAGGTCACCCAGGGATCGTGAAGCACACTGGAGGGTCACAGGAGCCCGGGGGACTTCGCAGGGCTGAGCAGGCAGAGGAGATGAGCACAGAGTCGGTTATTCAACATCAAGGAGAGAGAGCGAGGCCCCTGAGGTGGGACCGTGTCAGGGATGCGCAAACGGAGAGGGGAACTTGGGAGGGGAATGGACGCCCACCAGAAATTACGACGAAGTCCTGCTTCGTGATGAGACTCGTGACTTCTCACCGCATTGCCCTGCACGAGTGTTTCTCACTGATGAGCCCGAGAGCCGGTCTGTTGGGGGCAGGGCAGGGTGTAAGGGCAGGTGCGACTCAGCCTGGGGTCGGAGGACTCCCGGGTCCCCAGCGGGATGCGGCCTGCCCAAGATTCTCAGTTCCCCCGAGGCACGTGGGGTGGGGGTAACGGCCCCCAGGCCTTCCCGCAGCAGCTGGCAGGGCCACCGTGGCAAGGGCTTCCCCTCCAGAGGGAAATGCAAATCCCGGCACATTCCAGAAGCCGAGGCTGGCCGCTCCGAGAGCCTCTCCCAGTGTCGCGGCAGACTAGGAATTCGGAGGTTCTGTGGACACACAAATACGGCTCTGCTTTTAGACCGGGCGAACCTCCGACCGTGACTCCATGTCCAGCGCCTGTGTCCTTCCGTTGTCCTTCAGGCGCAAACGACGGAGCCGCCACCACAAACACAGAAAGAGGCCACGATGTTTCGGAGGAGAGCCGGCCGATGGCGCAGAGCCGGGCTCGCCCTCCCCACGGCCTCACGGTGTGAGTGCGCATCCTGGTCGCCCGTTCCCAGTTCCCAGTGCTGGATTAGTCTAAGCTCCCGCGAGAAGGCGGGAGGCAGGTGCCATCAGCCCCCCGGGCCCCGCGCCTTTGTCCAGCGTGCGAATCCCCGTGAGAGCGGCGGCCGGGGGGCCGGCCCGTCCCTCGTCAGGCGGGAGCTGGCCTTAGCCTGCTGTGTTTACCACGAGACCCACAAAGGAAGCAGGAGAGGACGGTCCCTCTCCGCCCCGTGAGGGAACAAGGAAGTCTACCGTCCCTTGGCAAATGTAATGGAGATGAGGCGAAACACAAAAACACGGGCGAGTAGCCCGGAGCTCTTCCTGTTGGCAAATCCTTTACATAAGGCCGCTCTCACCACTGGAGCGGAAACCGGTCATTTGATCAGCCCCGTGAGAATCAGGTAAGAAGACCCCAAGGAACGCCCCTCCTCCGCCCGTCGGGAGCTGGGGGCTGACGCGCAGGCGGGATTGCTGCCCTCCTGCTGGGTCCGGATTCGGGTTCTCGGTGTGGTGTTCCGGCTGGACCTCCGCAAAGAGGGGCAAACACAGAAATGAGGCCCGTATTTCTGGCTGTGGCCCCTGTGGGCCACGTGGGCTCGCTGTCTTGTAGGAATGCCTTGGAGCTGAGCTCACGGCCCTTGGAGAATGTTCTGGAACGCTGAGCGGTGGAAGCAGACGTCTGCAGAGATCAGCCCAGGCTCCCTCGTGTCCTCGGTGTGTGTGGTGCTCCAGGGACGCTGCACACACACGGACTCCAGAATGGGCGGGGACAGCCACCCTGCTGAGAGGACACCCACTCCGGTCCCTTTCCGCCCAGGAAGACGCGCCCAAGGGCTCTCCCCTGGGGGTACGAGGGAGCCACGGAGGCGGCCAGTCACACCACAGGAAGGCGCGTGCGCTGGGCCCTTTCTCTGGTGCCGGTGGCGCCCGGGGCAGAGGGAACGACATTCAAACCCGGGGGAGGGGATGAATTATTCAGCAGCCTAACACAATCAATACGATATTGCTGGTGTGTTTCCTTGTAGATATTTCTGGAGCCCGCTTCAATATTTAATTCAACCCAAACCTGTAGGTCATTAGCAAAAGTATATTCCAGGTTACCACAAGCCTGCGCTTGTGTCCTGAAGTCCCACCACAGAAGGACAAACGTGGCGGGTCTGGGAGCTGACGGGCAAACGTCTCTCCTTCAACGAAAGGTTAAGAGAGGCTTTTCACGTGCTCTTTTCTTTTCTGCCTGTTTATTTAAAAAGGACGTGGGGTTACTTTGTTTGCAAATTCTTCTTAAATTAACAGTTTGACAAGGAGGAAGGTGCGATGAGGTCTTGCTGAAGATGGTAAGAAACGGAGGAATTCCTATCAAAGAGCTGGGCCGTGGGCTCCCTGGTGTGGGCGTACCGGCGGGGAGGCCCTCGCGGGGAAACTGCCACCTTCCGTGGAAGCCGGAGCCCGCAGCGCGCGGGACTCTCCTCGGCCGCTTCCCACGACCTGTTTTCTACGTGGCCTAAATGTTTAGCTTTCCTCCTTTCAGAAGTTATTGAATTATTTTGCTGAGTTATTTTCTTTAAAGATTTTATTCATTATTTGACAGAGAGAGAGAGAGAGACAGTGAGAGAGGGAACACAAGCAGGGGGAGTGGGAGAGGGAGAAGCAGGCTTCACGATGAGTAAGGAGCCGGATGCAGGGCTCCATCCCAGGACCCCGGGATCATGACCTGAGCCGAAGGCAGCTGCTTAACGGCTGAGCCCCCCGGCGCCCCTATTTTGCTGAGTTATTGAGTGGATGTGCCTCCCCCCAGGCCAAGCCCCTGCCCGCTGGGAGCCGGGGAGGCTGGTCTGTGTGACCCTGACCAGGAAATACAAAGTTACCATCGTTGCCTTGCTTGAGCTTCGGCAGCAGCCTCCTGGGGGCCCGTCCGCTGCCCCTGCGGTGGGGGGTAGGGAGGCGTGCGGGCAGCCTGGGGGAGGCCCTCCTCCCGCCTTCCCCTCCTCCGGGGCAGGCGGGATCTGCACGTCCCGGAGACGGTTCCTGAGGTTGCAGACCAAGGAGCGCAGAAGGGCGCGCTCCCTCAGGCTGGAGGTCAGAAGGCAAAACCCAAGGGGTCCCCGCGATCTCTGTCCTCACCCGGCTTCAGCCCCCACCTGTCTGCGTCCAAATCTCCCTCATGCTCAAAGGACATCCTCACATTGGGTTAGGCCCCACCCCAGCTGGGTATGGCCTCCTCTTAACTTGATTATGTCCGCAAAGACCCCGTTTCCAAATAAAGTCCCAGTCACAGCTTCCGTCACACATGACTTTTGGGGGACATGGCCCAACCCCGCGCAGTCCCATAGTCCTTCCAGTCTGACGTCCGAGCCCAGAGAGCAGATCCCCGAGGCGGGACTCCTGGCCAGGGCCTCGGACGCAGCTTGGGAGGAAAAGGACCCTGTTCTCAGCGGCCTGGGGGACAGTGACAGGGCTGCAGGAACCCCAAAAAGAAACACTATTTGACTTACTTCTGCCTTGGACGGTGCAGCTGTCTTACAACTCCCGTTTCTGAACCAGAGGAGCTGGGGCGTGTTCCTGTCGGGGGCTGGGTCTCACGTGGAGCCCAACGCCTCCATCCTGCAGCGCTGTGGCCGCCGCTGCGAGGACGCCGCCCGGCTGCGGGTTCGAGCCCACGCGGGCGCCCCGAGAGCCTCCCTGCGCAGCCGTGCCTTGCAGATGGCAGCCCTGTGGAGGAGCGCTCCGACTAACCCAAATGGGTCACTTACTGATTTCTAAATGAAAAACATGCTTGTATTTTCGCTTTGCCTGAGAATAGATTAGAGAAATGTAAATTGCAGGTTTCAATAAAGCATCAAACCGTGTACTGACTTGCTCGTGAACACGAGAAGGTCTGTTTCTGGTTCTGGGACGGGGGCACCAGGAGGCATCAGGGCGTCTCTGACCAAATCCCATCAAATATCGAGCTAAATAAATTACTTGCAGGAGCGATGGGGACCGTGCTGAGATCTCCCGGGCAGAGCCTCCTAATCTCAGTTCACGTGAACGGTTCCTTTTCTGGTTGTTTTGAGGGTCACGGGGCAAAAAAGAATGAGAACGCAGAGCTGCTGTTACAAAAGAAGCTACAAACAAAAGGAAACATACCTTTCACAGAAGAGCAATGTTACAGGGATATTCTTTTCTACTTGAAAATACAATGGGCTGAGGGGGGCGGGGGGGG
>JAPYYJ010003761.1:0-11184 GCA_028533885.1 Nasua narica | reverse complement strand
TTCCACAGTTTGGCAATTGTGGCCATTGTGTCTATGAACATTGGGGTACATGTGGCCCTTCTTTGTACTGCATCTGCTTCTTTGGGGTAAACACCGAGTAGTGCAATTGCAGGGTCATAGGGTAGCTGTATATTTAATTTCCTGAGGAATCTCCATACTGTTTTCCAAAGTGGCTGCACCAACTTGCATTTCCACCAACAGTGGAGGAGGGTTCCCCTTTCTCCACATCCTCTCTAGCATTTGTTGTTTACTGTTTTGTTGATTTTGGCCATTCTAACCAGTGTAAGGTGTTATCTCAGTGTGGTTTTCATTTGAATCTCTCTGATGGCTAAAGATGATGAACATTTTTTCATGTGTCCGTTAGGCATTTGTATGTCTTCTTTGGAGAAGTGTCTGTTCATGTCTTCTGCCCATTTTTTGATGTGATTATCTGTCTTTTTTTAAATTAACATATAACGTATTATTTGTGTCAGAGGTACAGGTCTGCAATTCATCAGTCTTACACAATTCACAGCATTTACCATAGAACATACCCTCCCCAATGTCCATCACCCAGCCACCCTAACCTCTTACCACTCTCTCTCCTCCAGCAACCCTAAGTTTATTTCCAGAGATTAGTAGTCTCTTATGGTTTGTCTTCCTCTCTGTTTTCCTCTTGTTTCATTTTCCCCTCCATTCCCCTCTGATCCTCTATCTTGTTTCTCAAATTCCTCAAATCAGTGAGATCATATGATAATTGTCCCTCTCTGATTGACTTATTTCGCTTAACATAGTACCCTCTAGTTCCATCCACATCATTACAAATGGCAAGATTTCGTTTTTTGATGGCTGCATAATATTCCATTGTATATACATACCACATCTTTTATCCATTCACCTGTTGATGGACTTACCATAGTTTGGCTATTGTGGACATTGCTGCTATAAACATTCAGGTACACGTGCCCCTTCAGATCACTACATTTGTATCTTTAGGATAAATACCTAGTAGTGCAATTGCTGGGTCATAGGGTACTCCATTTTGAATTTTGGAGGAACCCCCTTACTGTTTTCCAGAGTCGCTACACCAGCTTGCATTTCCAATAACAGTGTAGGATGGTTCCCCTTTCTCTGCATCCTTGACAACACCTGTTGTTTCTTTACATGTTAATTTTAGCCATTCTGACTGGTGTGAGGTGGTATCTCACAGTAGTTTTGACTTGTATTTCCCTGATACCAAGTGATGCTGAGCAGTTTTTCATGTGTCTGTTGGCCATTTGAATGTCATCTTAGCAGAAATATCTGTTCCTGTCTTCTGCCCATTTCTTGATTGGATTATTTGTTCTGTGGGTGTTGAGTTTGATAAGTTCTTTATAGATTTTGGATAGTAGCCCTTTATCTGATATGTCATTTGCAAATATCTTCTCCCATTCTGTCAGTTGTCATTTGGTTTTGTTGGCTGTTTCCTTTGCTGTGCAAAAGCTTTTGATCTTGATGAAGTGCCTATAGTTAATTTGCTTTGGGCGATGTTTCTAGGAAGAAGTTGCTGTGGTTGAGGTTGAAGAGGTTGCTGCCTGTGTTCTCCTCAAGGATTTCAATGGATTCGTATCTCACATTGAGGTCTTTCATCCATTTTGAGTCTATTTTTGTGTATGGTATAAGGAAATGGTCGAGTTTCATTCTTCTGCTTGTGGCTGTCGAATTTTCCCAACACCATTTGTTGAAGAGGCTGTCTTTTTTCCACTGGACATTCTTCCCTGCTTTGTTGAAGATTAGTTGACCATAGAGTTGAGGGTCCATTTCTGGGCTTTCTATTCTGTTCCATTAATCTATGTGCCTGTTTTGGTGCCAGTACCATACTGTCTTCATGATTACAGATTTGTAATAGAGCTTGAAATCTGGAATTGTTATACCACCAACTTTTTTTTTTTTTTTCTCTAACATTCCCCTGGCTATTTGGGGCCTTTTCTGGTTCCATATTAATTTTAGGATTATTTGTTCCATTTCTTTGAAAAAAGTTGATGGTATTTTGACAGGGATTGCATTAAATGTGTAGATTGCTTTAGGTAGCTTAGACAGTTTCACAATATTTGTTCTTCCAATCCATGAGCATGGAACGTTTTTCCATTTCTTTGTGTCTTCCTCAATTTCTTTCATGAGTACTTTATAGTTTTCTGAGTACAGATTCTTTGCCTCTTTGGTTAGGTTTATTCCTAGATATCTTATGGTTTTGGGTACAGTTGTAAATGGGACAACTCCTTAATTTTCTTTCTTCTGTCTTGTTGTTGGTATATAGAAATGCAACTGATTTCTGTGCATTGATTTTATATCCTGACACTTTCCTGAATTCCTGTATGAGTTCTAGCAGTTTTGGAATGGAGTATTTTGGGTTTTCCACCTAGAGTATCATATCATTTGCAAAGAGTGAAAGTTTGACTTTTTTGCCAATTTTGATGGCAGGCATGCATTTTATTGAGATATGTGCACATAAAATAGAGCTTTTTTTCACTTATTAATACATAGTGAATTTTTACCCTACATTATATGGCAGCTATATAAAGCAGTGACAAAGAGAGTCTGGGGTCAGTTGTACCAAATACCAAGGTTTGAATTCAATACATCCCCACTCATTTATATAACTTCGAGCATGTTTCTTAACCTCTCTGTACCTGTCTGCACATCTCTAAATTGTAAATTTGCAATAAGAGTTAGGTCTACTCCATAGTCTTTGTGAGAATGAAATAAATTAGCAAATATAAATGTAAGGCATTTAGAATAGCACCTGGCATATATTGATTATTTAATAAATCTTAATTCTTACATGAATAAATAGCCTTTAAAATATTTTTATGTTATGATATAAGTTACATCATATGGATGCTTTGTAATAGAATTGGATATTTCATCACTGTTATACATTTAGTGTGTGTGTGTGTGTGTGTGTGTGTGTGTCTAAAAATAGCAATGTTGGGGCTCCTGGTTGGCTCGGTCATTAGGCGTCTGCCTTTGGCTCAGATCATGATTCTAGGGTCCTGGGATCGAGCCCCATGTCAGGCTCCTTGCTCAGCGGGAAGCCTGCTTCTCCCTCTCCCACCCCCACCCGTGTATTCCCTCTCTTTCTATCTCTCTTTCTCTGTCAAATAAACAAAATCTTTAAAAAAATAAAAATTAAAATAAAATAAAATAAAATAGAAATAGCAATGTTGACCTCCAGGTATATGACTGATTTTTTCCTTTAGAATAAATTATTGTGTGTGGAACTACCAAAACCAACATCAAAAATCGATTTAATATTCTTGATATAAAAAGATGAACTGATTTTTATGTGTTAAACATTTTGCATTTTACCAGCAACATATATATGTACTCAATTCATTACCTCTTTTTGCATATTAAGTTTGATATATAAATAGCTTTTACTAATTTATTAAGTATACATTTAAATATATTTAACTTGCATAATTAATTTATATTTTTCTTTTTGAGTTGTTGGAATTCTTTACAGATTAGGAATACTGAAACTTTGTTATATTTGTGCTAATAACTTCATAAATTTTTATTTTTTAGTATCTCCATTCCAAAATCCATGGTAAGGATTTTTAGACAAAGAAGTACTGAAATATTTATGTAGTGAAATCTATCCATCTTTTCTTTTCTGTTTCCTTTCAATGATTTTACTGCGAGGATATAATTTTGTACTGTATCTTTGGTTAACTATATATATGTATTTTTTTCTTCCTAGTTTTATAATTTGCATTAACTTTTAGAATAAATTTCTAATTTATCTTGATATGGTGAAGTTCTAACTTTTTTTCAAAGTTGCCATCTTCTTAGTAATATTTTAAAATAATTCTTGATTAACTTCTTCTATTTTTAAAATCATATATTATGTCTCATAAATGTAGTATTAAGCTACATTTCCTGACTATCTGTTCAGTTCTAACTTCTTTCTCTCCTTAATCTTTCTGAAGAGATTTGATTCTGTCACCTACACCTTAAAAACCCACTGGTAATTGAATGAATATTTTCAACTGGTAAAGTAATTTTTAATTTAGGCATTTTTTGCAGTACTCAGCCATGCCTTCCAGAATATAGTATACTGCAGCACCTTCTGAACCCAGTCTTGTTTCCTTTCTGAAAATGACTATTTCACACCTTCAGTTTCAGCTGACAACTTTACCCCATATGTAGTTCACTTGGAATGGAAAGTGAAGTATGTGGTAAGAAGGGCAAGGGAGATGAGAAATGGTAGCCCCTTCTGTTCCCCTCTCTTCAAACCTCCCACCCACTTGTATGAACCTGCACTTTCATGTTTGATTTTCCCCCTTTATAACTGTCTATTAAAGGCTGACCCCTTCACTTGTACTCTGAATCCCGTCTCATTCATCTACCAAAGATTTTGCTCCTGCAGAATCTATTTATTTATTTATTTTTAAAGATTTTATTTATTTATTTGACAGAGAGAGAGAGAGAGAGAGAGAAAGAGATTACAAGTAGGCAGAAAGGCAGGCAGAGAGAAGGGGAGGCAGGCTCCCTGCTGAGCAGACAGCCGGATGCTGGGTTCCATCCCAGGACCCTGAGATCATGATCTGAGCCGAAGGCAGAGGCTTTAACCCATTGAGCTACCCAGGCACCCCAGAATCTCTTTAATCTGAAACCATTTCTCTCTCCCCTCTGGGCGATAACCAGAAGGATACAAATATGCTCTGATTATCCCAACATAAGGAACCCTTTACATGGATCCATATCCCCTTCAGTTACTGACCCATTTTTTTCAGCTTCTCTTCAGGGAAAAAAAGAGAAAGAATCTTAAAAAGTGTGTCTATTCCCACTTCCTCCTTTGCCGATTTTCTGTTCACATTTCCATGTCCAATCAATATTTGATTTCTTCCCATAGGCCTTTTCTTGGTCAGGGTTATTATTGCTGTTTCAAATTAAGTAATCATTTTTCTTTCTTTCTTCTCATTCAATAATCTCTTCCTGAGTAATTATTTGCATAGGTTTAAATACCATCTACACGCTGTTGATGGCCAAAACCTGACTACTTCCATAAACCACAGGCTCATATATCTAATTGCCCACTTGTCATGTCTAATAGGAATTTCAAACTTAATCTAAAACATAACTCTTTTTTTAAATTAATTAATTAATTAATTAATTAGGAAAGAGAGAGAGTGAGAGAGAGAAGGTCAGAGTGAGAAGTGGACTCCCCATGGAGCTGGGAGCCCGATGTGGGACTCGATCTCGGGATTCCGGGATCATGACCTGAGCCGAAGGCAGTCGCTCAACCAACTGCGCCACCCAGGGGCCCTAAAACATAACTCTTGATATGTTTTATCACACCCTGCCAATCTTCTCTCATTCTTTTTAATCTAAATCATTATGCATCACCCACGCAGCTGATTAAACTAAAACTTTATATACATTGTTTTCATTTTTTGCCTTACTGCCCCAATAAGTAAATAAATCCTCTTGGCTTCACCTATACAGTATATTCCAAATATGTATACTTCTTTTGGTGCCCCCCACAAGTATCTTAGTCCAAGTCATCATAATTTGTTGCCTGTTGCTCTACAATAGCTTCCTAATGGGTCTTTCCCTTTTCACTTTTGTCCCACAATAGTCTGTTTTCTCCCTAATATACAGATTGAACTTCATTAAAACAAATCAGGTTATGTCATTTTTTAAATTTAAATTCAATTATCCAACATATATATATCATTAGTTTCAGATGTAGAGTTCGGTTATTCATTAGTTGCATATAACGCCCAGTGTTCATCACATCACGTGCTCTCCTTAAAGCCCATCACCGAATTACCCCATCCCCCCCTCTTACCTCCCCTATAGCAGCCCTCAATTTGTTTCCTATAGTTAAGAATATCTCTTGGTTTGTCTCCCTCTCTGATTTCTTTCAGATTATGTCAGTTTTTGACAAGGGTACACATGATCTTGACCCTGCCTACCTTTCAGTCCATATTTAAAACTGTGCTCTCTTATATTCACTTTAACCTAACTCCGTTGACCTCTTGCTTTCCATCACATGATTCAAAATTCCTGCTTTAGGAAAAATTATTATCTATTCTCCTTCCCTCCTTCAGATCTTGGCTTATTAAAGTCCCATCTTAAAAATGTTAACTTCTCAAAGAGATTAGTATTCTACATGGCATATACTCAAACCAAAAGTCACTATCACATCCTGTGTTTTATTGTCTTTGTTGTACTTCCCATTACGTGAAACTTTCTTATTTATGCTTCAGTTTACTTATTACTCTGTCTCTCCACTTTTCAAAATGAAAACTTCATGAAAGCATGGACTCTGCAGTGTGTGTGTCATAGCTGCTTCTCCATAAAATCTAGTAATATATAAAATGCAATCTCTACAATACAATGTGAGAAGGCACGCACGTGTGTATATCTTTACTGAAGAACTAGAGGACTAGGCCATGTTCCTAGTTGAAAAGGCTTAACATTATTGTTTAAATATGTTTTTTGTTAAATCTATAAATTTAGTGTAATAAACATTAAATTTCTAATGGCATTCATAGAAGTGGGTTTTGACAACCTGAGAAGTCAGAAGTTTATGAACTATCAAGACAATTGTGAAACAGAAGAAAAATTAAAGAGTTCTATCTTGTCAGTTAAATCTATAGTAATCTAACAAAAGAGGTAAAGGATCTGTGCTCGAGGAACTACAGAACACTCATGAAGACACAAAAAGGTGAAAAAGCATTCCATGCTCATGGATAGGAAGAACTGACATTGTTAAAATATCTATACTGCCCAGAGGAATCTATACTTTCAATGCCATCCTGATCAAAATTCCACCAGCATTTTTCAAAGAGCTGGAATAAACAATCTCAAAATTTGCATGGAACCAGAAAAGACCCTGAATTGCTAAGGAAATGTTGAAAAATAAAAACAAAGGTGGAGGCATCACATTGCCTGATTTCAAGCTTTACTACAAAGCTGTTATCACCAAGACAGCTTGGTACTGGCACAAAAACAAAGACCAGTGGAACAGAGTAGAGACCCCAGATATGGACCTGCAACTCTATGGTTAAATAATCTTCGACAAAGCAGGAAAAAATATCCAGTGGAAAAAAGACATTCTCTTCAATAAATGGTGCTAGGAAAATTAGACAGCTATATGTAGAAGAATGAAACTCGACCATTCTCTTACACCATTTACAAAGATAAACTTGAAATGGATAAAACACCTCCATGTGAGACAGGAATCTATCAGAATCCTAGAGGAGAACATAGGCAGTAACCTCTTCAACATCAGCCACCGAAACTTCTTTCAGGACATGTCTCTAAAGGCAAAGGAAACAAAAGTGAAAATGAACTTTTGGGACTTCATCAAGATAAAAAGCTGCACAGCAAAGGAAACAATCAACAACAAAAAAAAAACAGGCAACCAACAGAATGAGAGAAGATATTCGCAAATAACACTACAGACAAAGGTCTGATATCTAAGATATATAAAGAACTCCTCAAACTCTACACTTGCAAAACAGATAATCACATCAAAAAATGGACAGAAGACATAAGCAGACACTTCTCTAAAGAAGACATACAAATGGCTAACAGACACATGAGAAAATGTTCATCATCTTTAGCCATCAGGGAGATTCAAATCAAAACCACACTGAGATACCACCTTATACCAGTTAGAATGGCCAAAATCAACAAAACAGTAAACAACAAGTGTTGGAGAGGATGTGGAGAAAGGGGAACCCTCCTCCACTGTTGGTGGGAATGCAAGTTGGTGCAGCCACTTTGGAAAACAGTGTGGAGATTCCTCAAGAAATTAAAAATAGAGCTACCCTATGATCCTGCAATCGCACTACTGGGTATTTACCCCAAAGAAGCAGATGCAGTACAAAGAAGGGCCACACATACCCCAGTGTTCATAGCAGCAGTGGTCACAATAGCCAAACTGTGTAAAGAGCCAAGATGCCCTTCAACAGATGAATGGATAAAGAAGATATGATTTATATATGCAATGGAATATTACGCAGCCATCAGAAAGGATGAATACCCAACTTTAGTATCAACATAGACAGGGCTGGAAGAGATTATGCTGAGTGAAATAAGTTGAGCAGAGAGAGTCAATTATCATATGGTTTCACTTATGTATGGAACATAAGGAAAAAGATGGAGGACATTGGGAGGAGGAAAGGAAGGGTGAATTGGGGGAAATCGGTGGGGGGCAATGAACCATGAGAGACTGTGGACTCTGCTAAACGAACTCAGAGTTTTGGAGGGGAGGAGTGTGGGGGGTTGGGTGACCCTGGTGGTGGGTATTGAGGAGGTATTGCATGGAGCACTGAGTGTGGTACATGAACAATGAATCCTTGAACACTGAAAAAATAAAATAAAAGTTCGAAAAAATAATATAAAAAGAGCAATAGATGATTATAACAGAAGAATATACCACAAAGAAATGTTAGTATGTAAGAGGCAATGGGTAAACAAATAAATATGTTTCAACATACACACACACAGGATAAATCTATAGTAACTGAAATACAGCAAAACAAGTACAGTAATTGACAATTATGCCAATGTACATATTGAAATTTAGTATATAATATGGAAGCATTTGAAATTATTGGGGGGAAAGAATGGATTATCATGGTATTAGAACAAATAACTAAATATTTAGAAAAAGGACCATATTAACTCACATACATAAATTCTCATAAAATAAATTCCAGATATTTTAATGACCTAATGGTTAAAAACAAAATCCTGTGTCAGACTGCCCATCCCAGATTCATGTCCTACTTGTTTCCCAGCATTTATGGGGGACAATATTATTGAGTTTCAGTGAATGGAATGTGAGCATATGTGCTGTCCTTCTAAGCTACAAAACCTACCAGTGAACAACTTTTTTATTTTCATCTTCATGAGGTGACAAGCAGGATGACCTAGAAAGCCCCAGTTTAAGGAGCTCTATCAGCTTCGGTCCACACACCTGTCACTTCATCTCTCAATTAAAATTTATATAAGTGTTTTAAGTCAATCAGAGGAAAACATTTATCATATGGTTTCACTCATATGTGGAATATAAGAAATAGTGCAGAAGATCATAGGGGAAGGGAGGGAAACTGAATGGAAGAATTAGAGAGGGAGACAAACCATGAGAGACTCTTGACCCTGGGAAACAAACTGAGGGTTGTGGAAGGGGAGGTGGGTTGGGTGATGGGGTAACGGGGTAATGGACATTAAGAAGGGCACACGATGTGATAAGCACTGAGTGTTATATGCAACTGATGAATTATTGAACACTACATCTGAAACTAATGATGTATTATATGTGCTCTAATTGAATTCGAATTTAAAAAAATTTATGTAAGTGAAAAATAAACTTCTACCAGTTGAGCCACTGAAATTTGGGATTTATCTGTTAAAGCAGGGTTCAGCAAACATGTCTCTGGGGCAACATCCAAACTGCCTGGTTTTACAAATAAAGTTCTACTGTAGCACATTCATTTTTTGTATTAGCCATGACTGTTTTCCTGCTACAATGGTATAGTTGAATAGTTATGATAGGAACAGTACGGGCTATAAAAACTAAAGTACTTAGTATCTGGCCCTTTATAGAAAAAGTTTGCTGATCCCTATGTTAGAGTAACTAGTGTCACTTTACATAAAGGAGAAATAGAACTAGAGCATAACACAGGAGACCTATTTTTATTACTTTAGGGATGAAGAAAACCTCCCTTATAAAAAAGGAAATCTATGTTGCTCCTCCCCCTTATTTTTATTCTCTGCCTTCCTACCTTTTATACCCTACCACATTTTTACCTGATTAACTCTTTCATCCTTCAGTTTTCAACTCAAAAATCACCTCCTCAGGAATTATTCTCTATGATTTTTAAAAGTCTATAACTATATGCAAATCCAATAACCTTTTATCAAAATGTACAAATCTGAGACATTTGAGAAATCTTTCCTGGAAGGCCTCTCCTCTTGCCCCTTCTGACAACACATTTATTCAGCTTCTCTTTCTGTTTCTCTTATTCTTGATCATCTGGGCCTGATTTGCTACTCTTCATCCACCTTGAAATGTTGGTAACTCCAGGGTTCTGTCTCGGAATCTTTCTCGCTGTCTCTGACACCATGTCTCATCCTGGATTTTACTTCAGAATTATTTTGGGATAGTTTCACAAAACATAAGTATTGGTAAAACCTTTGGGTATGTCAAAACTTGCATTTATATGAAGTAAATTTCTTTTTTAAAAATTAATTTATTTTATTTTTTCAGTGTTCCAAGATAATATGAAGTAAATTTCTAAATCTATTTCTCCAGACCGTATCTCTCTCCCAAACTCCAACTTTATTTATCCATTCAAAATTATATTTCTTGAGTAACAGCAATGGCTAGGCACTTTTCTACAAGTATAATAAAGGGTCAACAAAGTAGTCACAGTCTTTATTGCCATGGAATTTACACAGTAATGGAGGAGTCAGACATTAAGCAAATAATCACGCAAATCTTTTTTTTTTTTATCACACAGATCTTTTAAATAAAAGCCATCCAATTGCCTAAAAAGCAGTACACAATTTTTACTGTGATGAAGAATCATTTGGGGCTTGTTACAGATGGAGATTCCTGAGATTGACTAACCTACCCAATCCTCTACTGTAAAATATTTTCAACTATCGATCCAGGAACCGCCTCAAGTCATGATACAAAACAATGGTCTATATTATAAATACCTTACTAAAGCATAAAACAGGCATTCCTGCCCTCCTTTTCTTAACTTTGTCCTCATTTTCCATCACTGTTCCATAAATTTCCCAATCTTCAGCATTCTAGGAATTACATATGGGTCAAATTCTTTGGTATCGTATTCAAAGCATTTCTCAATTTAGACTCTTGGTTTTACTCTTTGGCTTTGTAGCTCACTATTTTTTTTTAATATTACACATGCTTTTAGAACAATTTCTACTATTTGTTATTCCTTAAATGTATTTTCTTTTACATCTTAGAAATTACTAAATTTAGAATTTAAGGCCATGTTAGGACATCATGAAGACTTTACTTTTCATGTCTCTATCCCCAGTTCTAGAAATGCTCGTGTTCAAAATATACTTGATGAATATATTCATCAAACACCCAGTGCTCATCACAAGTGCACTTCTTGATCCCCTAACCCATTCCCCCACACTCCTCCCTTTCTAGATTTCTTGCCT
>JAPYYJ010003760.1:0-11184 GCA_028533885.1 Nasua narica | reverse complement strand
GCCATGGTGGGGTGTCGGCGAGGGCCTCCCTTGCCCAGCTCTGGGTGCAGGGACGAGGCATCAGTCTGCAGGGTGAGGCATGGGGGTGGACGGGAGGGCCGGGTGCTTCCTTGATGTGCCCCTTTAACCTCTGAAACCTCTTGACAGTCTCATGGTGGGGGAGTGACAGCTAACACTTGGTGAGGCGCGTGGCCTCCAGCTCTGCCCTCAGCACCGTGACTTAGGTCCGGCTGAACCTGCCCCAAGCCGGGGGATGGGGGACAGGGCCTCTTAGTGCCTGAGCTTCCGGGAGGCCCAGTAGTAGGAGGCGCTGCCTGCTGTGCCCTGCGCACCTGCTGTCCCTCTCCACTCCCTCTGCATGCAGCCCCTCCCTGTGCGCAGCGGGCCGGCCCCGCCCCTCCCATCCCTCACACCGCCTTTGCGCCATGTGCACCCGCGAGTCCTAGCCTGCGTCACTGGCCAGCCACTGTGCTGCTGTCACTGCAGGCCCATGTCACCGGGACCGCTGTCCCCCGGACGGCGCTTTTCTGGTGCCCAGTTCTGTGCGGTTGCCAGGCCTTGCCCTCCCACTCGGGAGCCTCCTGCCTTCCATGTGTCTGGTGGAGCTCCTTCGGCTTGTGGCCGCACACCTGCCCGCACACCTGCCCGCACACCTGCTGCTTCCCCCTTTCCACCTCTGTCTGTCCTTCCTTCCTTCCATTCCTCTCAGCCAGAGACTTACCTACCACCGGCACTAGCAGCGGCGCTCCCTCCTGTCGCTCTCAGACCTGTCTGCTGACTGTCCTCCCACGCTCAGTTAGACCCGCTGAGACCCGCTCCCGCTGCCGCCTCTGGCGCCGCCGCCCTCAAAGCCGCGGGAGGGCCCCCTTCGCGCCCCCTTCGTCATTCCCCCTTCCTCACCTGCTCGTCCCAAGGCCAGTGCTCCCGCTTGTAGATCCAGGGACACCTTCCAGTCTCTTGGGTCTCGTCTCGCGGATCACTGCCGCCGGATGCGTTCTCTCTCCAACCCCGCCTTCTGGGGCACCCCCTGGCCTGACTGCTTCTCCGCGTCAGGGTTTGGCAGCCCTTTCTCTTGCGCTTGGATCTCCGGCTTTTTCTGGCTCTTCTGAGATCTCTGCAAGGGCCCCCCAGGCACTGCAGAGATATCGGACCTGGAGAACATCCTTCTCGCCTAGCTGTCCCCGTGCTCTGGTTCCTGTGTTAGCGGAAGCCCCCATCCCGCATCTCGTCGACCACGTGGGAAACCTGCCGTCGTTCTTGGGCGTACCGCAGCCCCAGTGCCCGTCCCGCTGCTGTCTGTTCACGGCCGGCCCCCGTGGTCACTCAGGCCGCTGACTGCAGTGGGGCTCCGGCAGCTAGTGACCCCTGTCCCCCGACTCCCCCAACGCCCCTGGGGCTGGTCGCCCCCGTTACTCCAGGCCCTCCGAGCATCTGTGCCCGCCTCAGTGCCCAACGGCCCCTCGGATGCCCCGAGTCCTTCCTGTGCGGGCAGTGGGTAGCGGCCTAGTCGATCGCCTGGTGGGCGAGCGACGAAGTGGCTCGTGCGGGCCCCAGCCGCAGTTTCCCAGAATCCTCTCGTCAGGGTCCTGGCTTCGTGTGTCCCTTGTGTGCTGTCGGCCACGGACGGCCTGCTCCCTGCCCTGCGGTGCCGGCTCGGGGGCTCATCTGCGCCCCACGGCGCCCTGTCCCCGTCTGCATGGCGCCCAGAGCCTTGTGTCCCTGTCGCTTGGTGACCTCTCAGTCATCTGAGGAGGCTCTGCCCTGGGCGGTGGCTCTGCCTCGTTTGACCCCCTTGTTTCTGTGGTTTCTGGTTCACAGGAGGTGCTTAGTAAATAAGCACCAAACAGACGGACGGCTCTGACCAAGTGTTCTTGGGCCTAGAGGGAAGGGTCAGTCACGGGTAACAGGTCCGCGGCGTTTGCAAAGTCGTCTTTTTTTAAATGGTTGTTGACTTTAATAAAACTGATAGGAAATCTCAGAAGTGTGCACAAGCGGCCCCGGCAGGCGCTGACCCCCCTGAAGTAGCTGAGGGAGGGCGGGGCTGGGGGAGAGGCTGGGGGTGGCCCTTGCTGGGGGTTGCGGGGACCGGCCGGGACACAGGGCGGCAGGGGGCCTGTGTTGAGGTCCAGAGCAGGTACCGGGCGCGGATGCGTCATTGTCCCGTCGCTCCCGGGATCCCGAGTCTGCAGGTCAGTTAGTGACAGGACTCACGTTTGCATCCGTACGTGATTCAAAAGTGGTTTATGTGAATCAGTTTATACTGATTCTTTTTGAAGCTTGCACTTCATGGGCCACCGTGGAAAACCTTTCTACCCGGTAGACTGTGAAGGAGAAGGCAGCTGCCGCGCCGTGGTAGGCGCTCTGTGCAGCCCTGCCAGCCTCCGGGGTTCAGCCCCGTGTCCCGGGACCCCTGTCCTTCCTAGGCCCAGCCCCCCACTGTGCCTGTGTCCTGTCCCCTCCGTGGCAGTGGCTGTCAGTTTCTGGATCTATTTCAAAGGGAAGGTCAGCCGGGGTTGCCAGAGGGTTGGCAGGAAGAGAACTGGAAGACCCTGAAGCTTCTGGTTTGAGCAGCTGACCTTGAGCCGAAGCCCAGGAGGGGCGGGGCGGGGAGGCGGACTGGGCTCTGTGGTCTCAAGGAGGCAGAGGGATGGAGCGGCTCGGGGGAGGGGCTGGGGTCCTGTCGTGTGTCCGGATGACGAGGCCCCCTGCCCAGTGAGTGGGAAGTGCCCCCTCCAGTGTTTGGAGAAATGAGGGGAACTAGCAGAGGGGATGAGGTGGGGCAGGCATGGCGAGAGGCAGCGGACTTGGGTTGGGGGGCGTGGGGGGTGGTCCCGAGGTCCCAGTGCTGGCGGGTCTGACTGCCCCTGCCCAGGGCAGCCTTCCTGTTTCCCCTGAAAATGTCCTCGGCCCGTGGACTCCCTGGCACAGCGTCCTCCCCCGACTTCGTCCTGCTCAGGACCAGGCCGTGTGTCCTCCACGTGTGTCCTCTCAGGCTGCTCTCTGCTTCCTGGGACGGCTCCTGTCCTTCCCTTAGCCCCCCCCCCCCCCCCACGTCACCATCACCTACCGAGAAGGGAGAGATCCTCCCACTGTGTTTTGCGATGGGTCTCACTTCTTTCATTATTGGTATGGTCTGTTGTGTGTCAGAACCCTGGGCGATTTCAAAATACCGTAGTCTCTGGCAGGGCCCTTCACTCTCCAGCCCTTGGCTGGCTTGTCCCTGAGGCAAGGGTGTGGCCCTCCGGCCTGGCCCTCGTGCCTGCCGGGCTGCCCTGATGCTCTAACCGAGCTTTGAACTAGGTGCCTGAAAACAGAGCCACACTGAGGTGACTCAGCGCTCTGGGGATAGTGCCTGTAGATGGAGAGGGAGGGTGCGCGGCTGGCGGAGGAGGTAGAGAGTGCTTTTGGGGGTCCCTGGCCAGGCCGCCTCTTCCTCTGGCGGTACCGCAGAGAGCCTGGACCGTGCAGGGAGAGGGTGCTGCTGGCCCCGGGTCTCGGCCCTGCATGGCGAGCGCTTCCTTCGCCAGCCCTCTCGGAGAGGCTAGGCTTATCTGCGCTCTTCCACGAGTGGGGGTGGGGGCGGTCCCGGAACTCGAGCAGCGGGGGGTCTCGGGGCTGGCAAGGTCAGGTCTACCGCCTCACCAGAGATCAGCCTGTTTAACTTAGTGTTTCCCAGTCCACTTGAGTACAGAGTGTCCCCAGTTTGGGGGGACAGCAGTTGACATCGTGCAGGGCAAGTGCGAGGGATGCCGCTGGGGAAGGTGAGTGCCCCAACTGTACACCGATGGCTGGTATATTTGTGGGGGAGGGGGCGTAGACACCGAATCAGGCTGCGCTCACTGTTGGTTTCTGCCGCTTGTGACTCTGAGCACGTGCTGTACTCACTCCGTGCCTCAGTTTCCGCATGTGTAACACACGGACAGAAGTGTCGATTTGATGGAATTGCGGTGATGTCTGATGGACGTGGCTCGGGTGCCACTGATGCTGCGTGGTCCAAAGTTGGGTGATGGCCCGGCGCCGCGGTTCTGGCCCCGGCACGGTGACTGCGGCCCCGGCCTTCTCGTCCGTGGAGACCCCGGCGTTTGGCCTCGCTCTCATCTCCAGGTGGACGCCAGAAGAAAGATGCGCTCGACTCCCTTCCCGGCACTGATGTTGGCTGTGCTGCACGCCATCCCGTGGGGTGACCTGCTGCTAGGGGTTCTGGGTGCCGCATGCGGCCCCCGCTGGTGGGACCAGGTGCCCCGCCCCCCAGTCTGACTGCGTCTCGCTTGCCTTTTGCCTCCACTACCCTCTTTGGGCTCCCGCACCTACTTCTCGTTCCCGGGCGTCGGGGAGGTTGCTAAGGGGAGTGGCTCGCCCAGGGCCCCCACTGGGGAGAAGGTGTGGAGTGTGCCGTCTGGGGTCTCCTTATGTCATTAGTCACCCATTGGGCTCAATGGCAGCTCTGTCCTCTTAGCGTTCTGAACGGACGCGTCACGCTCACGTGGTCCTCTCTTCCTTGGCCCAGATAACATCCCCGAGGACCTCAGGGACCCCTTTTACATTGACCAGTACGAGCAGGAGCACATCAAACCGCCCGTCATCAAGCTCCTGCTGTCCAGTGAGCTGTACTGCCGTGTTTGCAGCCTCATCCTCAAGGGGGACCAGGTGGCCGCCCTGCAGGGACACCAGTCTGTCATCCAGGCCCTGTCCCGGAAAGGGATTTACGTGATGGAGAGCGATGACACCCCCGTGACGGAGCCCGACCTCAGCCACGCGCCCATAAAGATGGTGAGTGTCCTGCGCGCTTGCAGGGGTGGGGGCCGCCTGTCGCCGGCGGGGACCGCCTCTAGAGCTTCTAGGGCCGCGGGCACCTGCATGGCACACGGCCTGTCGTGCTGCTGGCCGTCCCCCTGCGGCCCCGACACTCAGGGTGCAGGCGGCTGGAGCACCGGTGTCCCGCAGGCTGGCCGAGGTTCGCGTGTGCGCGGCGAGGTCCCGAGCGGCGCCTCTCGAGGGGCCCGTGACTGCAGGGAGCGGGGCAGGAGCCGCTTCCGGTCCGCGCCGGGCCGCGTCAGGAGTGCTCTCTGGACGCTGAGCTCAGGCTGAGGCACGATCATGAAAACGTGTGCGGGCGGCTTTTTTGCAGATGTTGTGCTAAACTGTTGTTGAGCCCGTCCTGTTAGATCGTTTCCCGCATACTGCGTCTTTGTGTCCAGATGCAGAAGTGAACGTGCCCTTTTCTCCCCTCCCCATTTCCCTGGAAGCCGCACCACTGGTGCGACCGCTCCGGGCCGCTCTGGGTCGGCGATGTTGGGTGCCTCCCACGTCGCGGTTTGGACTGTTCAGTGCATTTTGCATTCTGGGGCTTTTCCCTCGTGGGCTTGGCGTTGTCAGTCAGGGGCCCGTTCCTCGGGCCCTGCGGAGAAAGGGCGCAGAGGTGTGGGGTGACTTTAGCCTTCGGGGCTCCTGACCGGTACCCGGGGCCCCGCGTGTGGCCCCGCGGCCCCAGACACACCTCTTCCCCTCCGACCTTTGCTCTCGGCCCTGAAATGGAGATGCCCCCTGGGGCTCTCCAGGCTGCCGCGGGGATGAGAAAGGCACGGAGCCCCCCGCAGGACAGGGTGCCGAGTCGGCCGGACCCTGGGCACGGGTAACGTGCGGGTAACGCCCTTGAAACAGCGGAGCTGGGCTGGAGTCTGCGAGCCGGCTGTCCGCGCTGAGCCTGACTGTTGCCTCCGCCCGCAGAGCGCCCACATGGCGATGGTGGACGCCCTCATGATGGCCTACACCGTGGAGATGATCAGCATCGAGAAGGTGGTGGCCAGCGTCAAGCGCTTCTCGACATTCAGTGCCTCGAAAGAGCTTCCGTACGACCTCGAGGACGCCATGGTGTTCTGGGTGAACAAGGTGAGTGCCGGGAGCCGTGTGAATGGCCGGGGTGCTCCCCGGAGCGCCGGCTGTCCTCCCCACAGAGGCCGGGAGGCACCCTGCTCGCGTGTCGCACTGAGAACCAGCCCCCAGCGGGGCCGCGGAAGCAGGAAGCGAGGGTGCCATGGCCGCCGTGCATCTGCGGCGGTGCAAACAGCAGGCGGGTCCGTGCCTGGCCGTGAAAAGGAGGGCTGCGAGAGGGGCACGGGGCGCAGCGCTCGCGGCCTGCATGATTGCGCTCTGTCCAGGTTTGTCTCAGCGCCTCTGTGTGTTAAAGGAGGCCTCGATTTTACAAGGCTCTTTGATGATTAAGAGAAAAGTGGTTTTTTCCTAAGTGCTGTTTTCTCCTTTTAAGTTTAAGAGCTTGCAGTGTAATCTTTTGTACAATGTATAGAAAGAGTACTTTTAGTGGCCTGTGATTATCGATAGGATTACCTCACCAAAGCTTTTTGGTTATTAAGCATCCTTATTTGCAAGAAGGCGTGCACCGAGGGACACGTGGCTAATAAAGCAGGGGAAACAGAAGAGGAGCAGGCCCCTGTCAGGTTGTAGTGCGCCCCGGGTTTTCAGTGATTTCCTTATACGGTTTATGCATGTATCCTTTACAACGTAGGGCTCTAACGAGAGGCAAGGTAAAAATCAGTGGCCATGGAATTAGTTGAAGAACATGGCAAAGCCAGGCCCTGGTGTGTGTGTTGGCTCTCTTGAAAGGGCCTCCTTCATTGTCCTGAGAAGCGAGGCCTTATGTCAAGCGCGTGTTGTGACCCGTAGCTAAGGCACCTTGTTTGTTTACTTGGTTTCCTGCCCAGACCTTAAGTCTCTGCTCAGTGAGGTAGAGGGCTTTTCCGGGGTTCACTGGAACTGCTGGGTCCTGCTTTGGACTTGAAAGCTGGCCATTGCCCAGCAGGTCTCCTCTTGGTGGGGGGGCTCCATGTCTCACTTGTGTGTGTTGGAAACACCCACCAGAACTTGGTTAAAAAATGTTTGGGACTGCTGCGCGTTTCCACAGGAAACTGAATCTTGAGTGATTCTTTCTTTCCTTTTTTTTGTTTTTTTTTCCAGAGGAGGAGAGAGGTAGGGAGGGACAGAGGGAGAGGGAGAGACACTCCCAAGCAGGCTCCACGCTGAGTGTGGAGTCCAATGTGGTGCTCAGTCTCAACAATCCTGAGATTGTGAGATAAGGTGAAATCAAGAGTTGGATGCTTAACCGACTGAGCCACCCAGGCACTCGTTGGGTGATATTTCTGTAAATCCCAACATGAGCTTCCCATGGTCAGGTGTACATGTTTGTGTGTGCATGTGTGTGTGTGAGTGTGTCTGTTCGTGTGTATGTGCGCGTGTGTGCATGTGCGTGCACGTGTACCGTTAACACGAGGGGCTGCATTAGTTTCAGGTGTGCAGCACCGTGACTGGACAGGCCTGTACCTGCCGTGGTTGCCACGGACGGAGCTGCTGCCGGTCGCCGCACGGCCTCCCGAGGGTACCTTGACCACGTGCCCTATGTTGCACCCCTCCTCACCACTACAGTTCGAGGTTTAGCTTTTTCCCCCTCTAAAAACTTTTGTTGAATTTTTCTCTTTACAAACGAAATGACATGATCCTTATAGAAAATTTAGAAAACGCGATGAGTAAAAAAACCAAATATAAATTCGCTATAACCTTACCACCTGGAAATGTAGTGTTTTAATATAAATTTTCTTCATTTTTATTCATTTGGATGCAATATGTAGGCTTAAAAGCACAACTAGGTGCTTCCAGCTGCTGGGCCCTAAGCTGAGGCTTGCCTTTGGCGGGATGGGGAGGGGGCGTCCGGGGCCAGCCTGCTGCCCAGCTACAGTGGTCCCTGGGGGCCAGCCCCACAGGCGGCTGTGCGCACCCACCCCCCGTCCCCCGCAGCTGGTGGGCACTGGTCACCATGTAGCTGAGCTTGAGTTTTAAAGGCTTTAGACTGGTTTTTGCCAGATTTCTGAGCGTAACGATCATACAGGTTTTCATACTCTTAGTTCACGGAGTTGCCTTATTCCATGACTTCCCACAGATTAGAGATGCCTAAAAAAGAACTTGCCATTTTTAAGGTCAAACATGGTGTCATCTTTTACTTTTATTTTTCCATTCACTGGTCAAATCAAAATTTAAAATATGGAGTATATTCATCGTCTCTCTCTCTCTCTCTCTCAAATACATAAATAAAAAATCTTAAAAAATATATTTATATAGGGGCGCCTGGGTGGCTCAGTGGGTTAAAGCCTCTGCCTTCGGCTCGGGTCGTGATCTCGGGGTCCTGGGATTGAGCCCCTGCATCGGGCTCTCTGCTTGGCAGGGAGCCTGCTTCCCCCCCACCTCTGCCTGCCTCTCTGCCTACTTGTGATTTCTCTCTCTGTCAAATAAATAAATAAAATCTTTAAAAAAAAAAAAAAAGAAAGACTGTGTTTTAAAAAAAATATATGGGGGGGCAGTATATGTTTGGATATTTCCTTTTTTTTTTGGTAAATTGCTTGTTTGTTATCTTTGGTCATATTTCTTTGGGGCCGGGGTGTATTCCTTTTCTCCCGTGTGATCAAGTTTCTCGTATATTAAGGGTGTTCTCCACGTGCCGTATTTTTACACACGATTTTCCAGGTTATCGCCGCCTCTGTTTGCCTGTGGACTCTGGCTGATATGCGGAAAGTGACATTCATGGGGTCCAGCATCATCCCTTTCATCTGCTCACATGTGTTTTCTGGTATTCACCTCTGCATTTTAGAGAAGCGCACTCTGTTCTGGTGCTGCATCTGCCTCTTGTCAGCATTGCCTTCTGAGTTACTATTCGCTCATGTGACCCTCCACTCAGGTCCCTGCAGGCCTTCTGGGGTCACATGGCCTGCTGTGGTTGAATCTGGAGTCACAGGTGACATTACTATGACTAGGAACGATATTTTCACAGCTTGCGACCCTTTTCTTGTGCCACACTTTGGTTTTCCTGGAGTTAATACTTGCTTCAGTTTTTTTGTGACCTTCCTTTGTCCCTGCCCAGTAGTTATATTTTATTCAATGTTTTCCATGTTTTGCTAGTTCCTTAGCATTTCTATATGAACACGAGTTTTTTACATTAATAGATTTTTTCTCCTGTGTGTTGACATTGAGTGGTGAGCTCTGGCCAGCGGCTTGCCTTATACTCCGTGCTTTCACGTCGTTTCACTCCCGCATGGATTTGGAGGCATCTAGTAAGGGGTGTGCTCGCTCGTCAGGTTTCTGGCACTCGCTGCTTGTGAGGCTCCTCTGCGATGTGAGCTCTGACGCAGGGCAAGATGTGTCCCCTTGCTCTCTGCGCTCAGAGGGTTTTTCCCAGAACTGTGATGAGCTGTGAGCACCCCAAAGCCTTTCCTACACGGACTCCAGTGGCTGTGGGTCCTCTGATGCCTGGCAGCTTAGAGTGGGGCCCTTCATTTTGCAGGCGGTTTTCTCCCCATTGGAGACTGCTGCATGTTTGATAAGGCAACGGGCTCTTGAGAGTTCACGTAGGAGAGTTTTCCCTCCAGTGTCAATCTTCAGTGCGTCGGAAGATCTGCGTCTCCTTTGAAGCTGTGGTTGTAGCTAGTGTCCCGAGTCCTGCTGGGTGAGAACACTCCAGTACAGATTTTGGCTTTTCTCACCGCTGTGCTGGCCAGTTTTCACTTGGGAAGGTATTTCTGTGGGTTCACTTCCTTTCCGTGTCTGGCTCTGTGTCTGGGTGCTGTCACCCCTGTCAGCCAGTCTGGGGTCACAGGCCTGTCCGGCAACCTCTGAGTTTTTTTTTTCTATGTGGCATCACTTCTGGGGACTGTCATGCCCAGCCTAGGTGGCTCGGTGGTTGCCACCTGGGCCCTTGCCTGCCTGTCAGCTGGCTCTTGGCTCACACCATCCTGAGAGCCCATGGCAACCGGGCCGGGCTGGCCCCTTGGCCTCCCTCTCAGCCGGTGCCGCTGTGTCGGGAGCACGTCCAGACATGGCAGTGTGCTCAGAAAGGCCGTGGCGTTGCCCGCGTTCCCCAGCTTCTGAACAAGTCCCTTTCCCTGTCCCTCCTCCTGGATCATCGGGCCCTCTGGAGGGGGCTGGGGAATTGCCCTCCCTAGGGTTGGGACTCCCCACCGAGCTGTTCTCCAGAGTCCCTGCTCTGTGCGTGACTGCGCTGTCCTGTGTCCCCAGAGTTCTGGAGTTGTACCAGGACCATCTTGCTGTGGCTTTTCCATTTTTCTTGATGGCTAGCCAGTTGCTTCAAACCCAGCTTCACTGCTGTATGATTTGCATGAAATAAAGGGGCCCAGTTCTTTGAGTTTTGACGAGTGGCTGTGTGTTTAACACTCACAGTCAAGGTGACATTTCCATCACTCTAAAGAAGTTCCTCTGTGCCCCTTTGCAGTTAATCCTCCAGCCAAGATTACTACTGATCTGCTTTCTTCACTGGAAGTTAGTTTTACCTCTTTGAGGTTTTGATAAAAATAGATCATGTGTATGTGCTCATTTTGTGGCTAGATCTTCTCACGGAATAAAGTGATTCTGAAATTGATCCACGTTCGTGTGTCTGCCGGCAGTTTTGTTTGCGTACTCAGGAGAGTTCTGTTGTATGAGCAGAGTGCGGTGTCCCTGTCCCCCTGCAGACGGACGCCACGGTTGTTTCCAATGTCAGTCCCCTGTGAGTAAAGCTGCCGGGGACCCTTGTGTACAAGTCTACACGCAGATGTGTTTTCATTCCCTTGAGTAGCATACGTAGGAGCAGGATTGCCGGGTCAGCGGTAAGGACGTATTACTGAATGTTGGAAGAGACTGCTGGTGTGTCTTCCCAAGTGGTGTCGTTTGAATCTCCCACTAACAAGGGAGCCCCGGTGCCCCTGACTGTTGGCAGCACTTGGCGCAGCCGGTTGGTCAGTGGGCACCATTTGAGAGGGTGTGGAGAACTGGCTCACCATGGCTTTCCTCTGCATTTCCCTAAGGACTGAAGACTTTGTAGATATTCTGTGGCTAGGTGCATGGTCAAATATTTTGCCCAGTTTTAGGTTTTGTATTTAATCCTGTGTCAGTTTTGGTGACTTGTGACTTCCAAGGACATTTCTCAATTTTACTTAAATGATTGGATTAAATTATTATCCTTTAAATGTGTGTATGTCTGTAGTGATGTCTCATTTCTTGCTCTGTCACTTTTGTTTCTTTCCTTGGTTTGGTCTGGTTGGTCAATCTTCTTGATCTTCTAAAAACCTGCTTTGGATTTGTACCGATTTTTTTAATTTACTATTTAACTTCTTACTTTTTTTTTTTTTT
>JAPYYJ010003759.1:0-11190 GCA_028533885.1 Nasua narica | reverse complement strand
GCAGAAGTCATGAACAGACACTTCTCCAAAGAAGACATACAAATAGCTAACAGACACATAAAAAAATGTTCATCATCTTTAGCCATCAGAGAGATTCAAATCAAAACCACACTGAGATACCACCTTACACCAGTTAGAATGGCCAAAATCTCCATATAGCTTTTTTTTTTCATCTTCTTAACAAGGTTTTTCACAAAATAAAAGTTTAAATTTTTGATAGAGTACAATTTATCATTTTTTTCCTTTTTTGAATTTAGGTATTGTGTCTAAGAACTCATTACCTAGCTATAGGTCCCAAATGCTTTTGCTATGTATGTCTTTTTTTATTTAAATTCAATTAGCCAATATACAGTATATCATTATTTTTTGATGTAGTGTTCGATGATTCATAAGTTGTGGATAACACACAGTGCTCATCAGATCTCTCTCTCTCTCTCACACACACACACACACACACACACACACACACAGCTTTCTGGAGGCATGATGTAGAGAAAGTGCACACATCTTCCACACACAGATCGGTGAGTTTTATACAGAACACACGTGCGAAGCTAGCACCCAGATCAGCAAACAGCCTGTTCCCGGGTGCCTCCCTGGCCACTGTTCCCACCTACTGTCCACACCCAACACAACAGTCCCACTGTGGCATCTTCAGAAGGCAGGGATTATTACTGGGGACACCGTGTAGCCACTATGTGTGTTGACCCACCAAGCCCTCAGCTCACCGAGACGGTTCTATGACAGACCCCTGGTGAGGACGCTGGGGGACACGCACGATGAGCTACTTGCCCAGACCCCACTGCCGGTGATTAGCCGAGCCCAGGTGCAACACAGTTCACTGGTCCCAGAGCCACACTCCTGAGCCCCTAAACTGTGCAGCCAAAATGTCACGGTAGCTGGAAGAAACAATGTGAGTCAAACAGAACTCGATTCTGGAAGAATAACCACTCACCCCCACGTGGTTCTTGGCCCATAGCTTCCATGTGCCCTTTTGTTTGCGTCTCCCACCTGCTGCTCAGAACCCGGGCAGGGGTGTGGTGCTCAGAGCAGGGAAGGGCTGGCCTGGAGGCCACAACTGAAAGTTGACAGTCAGCTTTGAGCCCAGACCAAATCAAGAACCATTCTTGTTCCATTTTGCATGGGGAAACTGAGGCCAGGAAGGGGTTAATGAATGACACTGTCCCTCCCTCCTTCTAGTGGATTTTGCTTATGGCTGGGGCAAATTTTCCTCAGTCAGTGCCCACATCTGGATTGAGTGATCGGAGGCCACTTGACTGTTTCTTCAGGCTCTTTGGTGGAACCTGGGACCTCGGCTGCACTTGTGCTGGTGACAGGGGTCACCAGGGACCCAGGGACACAGCCAGGTGCTGTAGGAGAAGGAGAGGACAATAAGAGGATGCGTGCAGCATGGGGTGAGCAGGGCAGAGAACTCTGTTCATTTGGGGTCCACTAGGAGGGACAGCCCACATTAGCACGGGCTGGTGGTATAATGGTATCCAGGTGTCAGTTGCATAGCATTCCATTCTAGAACTCAGAGTCTTATTCCAAGCTCACATGGGCGCTGGTAGCAGAATTCCCCTCCCCATAGGTGTAGAATGGAGGGCCCCTTGTCTTGTTGGCTGCTATCTAGGGACTGGAGGTCAACCTCAGGTCCTTGCCACATAGCCTCTTCACAGGCCCTCCCACAATATAGCGATTGTTTTCATTTCAATTTTTCTTTCATGCTTTGAATTTCTTCTGTCAGGGAAGGCTCAGATTTCCTTCCTGGGAACAGATTCAATCCCAAGGATTTAATTGATTACCTTAGGCCCATCCACGTAATCTCCCTTTTGATCAACTCAAAGCTGACCAAGTAGGGACCTTAATTACATCTGGAAAATCCCTTCTTCTTATTAACATAATGATGGAATTTATAGCCCATTATATTTAAAAGTCTCACTCACACTCAAAGGGAGGGAATTATGGACAGCATGTACACCAGGGAGCCAGGAATATAGGGCCCATCTTAGAATTCTGCTTACCACATCAGGTGATATTATTGATTTTGTTCAAGGGACCTACTAAATAAATATGAGCATTTATGTGATGGTGAAACTGTGAGTACATAAAGGCATATATTTCTGGATGAGTATTTCCAATCAAAATGCAGAGAGAGTTCAAGTTGAAACCCACTCACTACACTGAGTACCTCTTGATACTGTGCATATTTCTTTTCATGATGAAAATACATTTAAACTCAAAAAGAGAGAAGGACGAGAAAATACATATAAGTATGCAGTGGTGAGTGGAGGCTAAAACCTTTGGCTACTAGACCCTGGGGTTATAAACATATGGGATTGAATTCAGCTCTCTGGGGCACCATCTTGTTTGAGCCCTTAGCAGCATTTGAAATGGTTGACTAGGCCCTCTCGGTTCCATGACACATTTTCCTCAGCACAGGTGGCTCCAGTGCCTCCTGGTTCCCCCCTTGGCCACCCTACACACTTCTCCTCAGTCTCCTTTGCATGTTCCTCTTTCCCTCAAATCAGGTTGTTGCTCAAGGCTCTATCTTGCAACTTCTGGTCTTCTCAAGTGAGATATGCTTTCCTGGAATCCTCCAACACAACCCTTGGCTTCAAAGACCATTCCTGTGTTGAGAATTCTCAGTCGTCATCTCACTCCAGGTCTCTTTTCCTGAAAAGCAGATTCATATGTCCACCCACCGCCAAGACAGCACCACCTATGGATCTCCCAGTTCTTCAAATTCAATGTGTTCTAATTTGAACTCATCGCCTTTCCTCTTCCCATCCCCACCACCCACCAAAAATTAAAAATGCTTCTCCTCCCATATTTCATATCTCCGTAAATGACACCATCATCCACCAAGATGCTTCAAGCAAACCTGGAGTTCTCTCTTGATCTATCACTCCTTCGCACCTGCCCATGTAATCAATCATCACCAATTATCAATTTCACCTCTCAAATTATCCCTCCACCCACCCACTTCTCTCCATTTCCATAGATACACCCATAATTCCAGTCATGATCTTCTCTTGCCTGTATCATAGAAATGATTTCCTAACTAATGTCTCTGCTTCTACTGTTATTTCCTTCCAATCCATGCTCCACTTCTTAGCCAGAGAGATTTTACTAAAATCCAAATCTCATGATACTACTCCTCTACTAAAGGCCTCATTGGCTTCCCATTGCTCCTTATGGTAAATTCCATATGATGGCTTCAAAATTCTCCATTTCCTGGCCCCACTCTGGCTCTCCAGTTCTGGCCTTGTCAATCCTCACTGCACCCTTTATAAAGCAGCCACACTGAACTTAAGGTCATTCTTCCCATACCCTACTCTCTCTATCCTTTTTTAACTTCTACTCAATTGTCAGGTCTTGGCTTATACATACTAACCTCCAGGAGGCCTTTCCTGATTCCCTCGACAAGGCTAGGGGCCCCACCAAGTACACCATAGCATCTTGCATTCCCCATCACAATATTTATCATACATTATTTAATGTGCTGAAAGCTCCTTGAACAAAGACACAGTGATGGCCATCATCTGGTCTTCCTCCCCCATGGTGCAAACTATGTCTTTCCAGAAAAGATAAGTGGCTAAGTGTCCCAGAGGCATTTCTTTGCTCCGAGAGATGTCACAAATACTGAATTCCCAGGATTAGAGACACAGTCACTAGGACTCAAGCAAACAGAGAGGTTTTTTCCCTGAATAAAATATGATTTTAATTTGCACAATATGCACATTTATAATAATAATAGCTGCGTGAGACATGCAATAATAAGTTCCTAATGCTAACCTGGGGCAAAATATCTAATACAAATTAAATTGGCTCTGTTCCTAGGAATTTTAGTATATTGCATTGTGGATTTTTAGCCAAAATTATGCAGAGCATAACTGATTAATATTCTAATTAAAATCAGAATGGAACTATAGGAAATTGTTGGGTTTCCCCAGTAATGAATAAATAAATGCCTTCCTAATAAAAGTAGGCTCCCAGTAGACATTAATATGGACTTGGCTGTCTTCTGTGGGTACCACATGTCTCACTGGAAGGTTGTGAAGTCTTAAAATGTTGATGCCTCCAGAATCTATCTCATGAATGCCCTCTTGATTATAGAGTCATTCTTGGCTTCCTTGGAGGAGTTCTAACTATATGTGCAAGCATTTTCTTCTCTTTATACCTCAAAATGAAGAAACTGTCCCACTCAAAATCTTGAAGGAGCAGCTCATTATATAATTTGATTTTGCCTTTGGCCACAGATGGTTGAAACAGATGTGGACACTTGTACCAAAATGGGTCAATCCAAAGGGCATGTGAACATATGGAGCTGAGCTGGAAAGCCAAGTGGTCTTGGGGTCTGAGGGAACTGCTTGAGGGCAGTCATGAGCCTCAGCAAATGAGTAGACATCCAAGTCTCCATGTGCTGGCAGATGCTGCATTTGCTGTAGCAGAAGTAGGGGACTATGAGGATCCAGATGGCAGAGAGAAATGAGAGTACATGAAATATCCCAGTGTGCTTAAAATAAACCCTCTGCTTTGAGTCACTTTCTCTCCTTGTTATCCAACAACTTGTAAGAAAAAGGGCAGTAGTGGCACCAGTCACGTGATTTCCTGCCCAGATTCTTAACTTCACTCCTGGTTAAGAACTATGCCAATGCTGGGGCGCCTGGGTGGCTCAGTGGTTTGGGTCCTCTGCCTTCGACTCAGGTCATGATCTCAGGGTCCTGGGATCGAGCCCCGCATTGGGCTCTCTGCTCAGCAGGGAGCCTGCTTCCCCCTCTCTCTCTGCCTGCCTCTCTGCCTACTTGTGATCTCTCTCCTCTCTGTCAAATAAATAAATAAAATCTTTATTTTAAAAAAAAAAAAAAAGAACTGTGCCAGTGCCTTGGATGAGGACAGAGATAAGTTCCCGAGGAAAACTGTGGGGAGAGTGAAGCTGGACAGAGCAGAAGAGTAGGGTGAAAGAATCAGGAGCCCAAAGAATTCTAATAACTGGAAAGAGGTAAATCTAACAAGAAAACGGTTAATATGAGTGAACGTAGAACCCACACCTGGACTGGAAAAATCAACTGGACAATCCAGGATGAGTAGTGGAAGTGGAGGACAGACGTAACTGATGCCCACTGAAAGAGGGAGGTTGTGGACAAACATTCTGACATGTCTGTACTCTTGAATTCGAAGCTACTATATGCACATACTATGTGCCAGGCACTCTGTTAGGTGCTTTATATTTGCACTTCAAAAATTTTACTATGGTCTTCCTAATACCTACTAAACATAGAAGGCCTCATTTTCAGCAAAGCAGTTGAGGAAAAAGAAGGGATTCAAAAGAGTCCTAAGTGTACCAGATTCAGTGGTTGTCCCTTTTAACTTTTTCTGGTCTCTCTTTCACGTCCATAGTGTTCATCAGTCCCTGCTTCATCTGGAGCTTCCTCTTTATCCTTTCAACAGGTGCTTTAGATTGGATTTCCATAAAGAAGGTCCTGACACAAAGGTTCTAATGCAAATAGCCAATTCCGATGATCTGGGGAACACCAGCTAAGTGGAGGAGTGAGGCAAGGAAGAGAATACAGCCAACATGTTATCCAACAAGTTCCTACTGGGACAACTGCAACTCGGGCTTGATGGGACCTCCAGGAGCCAGTGTAGGATGCAAACATCAGAGTTATCCTTCCAAAGACATGAAAATTTGAGGTAATTATCCACCAACTACTATAGTGATTAGTTGACTACTGCTTCCAGAACACCAATCTTTGGCTTGCCTTGCACACAGGCTGTGTGCTCCCAGGGCCATATAAAAATCTGTTGGGCAGGGACGCCTGGGTGGCTCAGTTGGTTAAGCAGCTGCCTTCAGCTCGCGTCATGATACCAGCGTCCTGGGATCGAGTCCCGCATCGGGCTCCTTGCTCGGCAGGGAGCCTGCTCCTCTCTCTGCCTCTGCCTGCCTCTCTGCCTGCTTGTGTTCTCTCTCTGTTAAAATAAATAAAATAAAATCTTTAAAAAAAAAAAAAAATCTGTTGGGCAGAGATTCACAGATGTCACAGTAGCAGTCTTTGTCTTATGGAGGTAAATTCTGAGGGGACAGAATGGGACACTGATCACTACAAAACTCAAGTTTTCTTCAGGATTCATTATCCTCCATGTTGTGCTTTTGGGCTTTCTATATGGATCAAAAGATGGGCTGATTGTTTTATAGCAAGCAGAATATGGCAGAACCCGGAACTCACAAGAAAGGAAGAGTTAGACAGTGTTATACAAGATTCCCACTCTCATGTTATGGGAGAAACTTGTCTGACAGAATCCTAAGTTGCACCTATTCACTAGACATGCACAAATGTCCCAGGGTCTGAGCATCTAAAAACTCATGTTGCAAAAGCAAAAGCTAAGCAGACTGTTCAATTTTTAATGTGACCCATTGAGTCAACTGGGCCCTAAGACACTAATAAATTAGTTGAAAGCTAAATTCCTCCTATTTCTTTATAAAGCCCTTGACTTTGCTCTCTCTTATACTTGAAATTGGAAATGCATTGAGATTTTCAAAAATAAATGTGGGGATAGTGATTTTTACCTGAGCTGGTAAAAAAGGAAAATTTGACTAGCATAAAATACATGTAAATATTACATTAAAATATTCCTAGTGTGTAGATTTTTTATTAAGTTTTTAATTTTAATTCCAGTATTGTTAACATATAGTGTTATATTAGCTTCAGATATACAATATAGTGATTCGATAATTTTTTTAAGATTGTTTATTTAAATAAAAGAGAGAGAGAGGACATGAGCAGTGGGCAGGGATAGAGGGAGAGGGAGAAGCAGATTCCCCTCTGAGCAGGGAGTCCGACATAGGGTTCCATCCCAAGACCCTGAGATCATGACCTGAGCCAAAGGCAAACACTTAACCACTTAACAGAATACTTAACTGACTGAGCCACCCAGGAACCCCACAGTGATTCAGAAATTCTATACATTACTCAAAGCTCATCATGATAAGTGTACCCATAATCCCCATCACATATTTCACCCATCCTCCCATCCTCCTGCCCTCTGGCACCCATTGATTTGTTCTCTATGGTTAAGAGTCTGTTTCTTGATTTGTCTCTTGCTCTCTTTTTCCCCCCTTTGCTTGTTTGTTTCGTTTCTTAAATTCCACATATGAGTGAAATTATATGGTATTTATCTTTCTCTGACTGACTTATTTTGCTTAGCATTATACTCTCCAGCTCCATCCATGTTGTTGAAAATGGCAAGATTTTATTCTTTTTATGGCTTAATACTATTCCATTATGTGGGGGGGGGTGCTATATATATTACATCTTCCTTATCCATCCATCAATCAATGGACACTTGGGCTGCTTTCATATTTGGCTATTACAAATCAGGATGCATGTATCCCTTTAAATTAGTATTTTTGTATTCTTTGGGTAAATATCCAGGAGTGTGCTTGTTGGATGATAGGGTGTTTCCATTTTTAACTTTTTGAGGAAACTCCACACTGTTTTCCATAATGCCTGCACCAGTTTGCATTTCTACCAACAATGTATGAGGGTTCCTTTTCCTCCACATCTCACCACATTTGTTGTTTCTTCTTTTTTTCATTTTAGCCATTCTGACGGGTGTAAGGTGATACCTTATTAGTTTCAAATTGCATTTCCCTCTAGTGTGTGGATTTTAAATGAGTTGGGGGCATTAAAGATGAGGTAGCAATCAATTTTTTCAGAATATTTGTCTTCATGCCAAAAGAAATGCTCCATTTAAGTTTTTTTTAATATGGAAGGAAAAATTCTTGGAAAACATCTCTTTCCCTGAAAATATTGCTTTTCTTCTTTTCTTTAATTCGTATTTCTTATACCAGCCCATCTAGCAGCTTCCCTTCACCACAAATCAGCTCATAAACATAGGTCTCTTTCTTGATAACCTTCTGGAGTGAGAAGCAATGTGACAGCTTTCAATCTCTTCCTATCTAAATCTGAAACACCACTTCTTGCTTTACACACTTATTCATATGTGCTATTCCAGCACTCTGTAAGTGTGACTAACTCATTTTGTAGTTGTCTATATATCTTTCTCAAGTCTACGTCATTGGCCTACACTTGCTGGCCCCCAAGGAAAGTCTCTTGACTATCTTATCCATCTAGAACATGGCACGTGCCACCGGCATGGCTGCCATGTTGCACAGCCCTGGAGGACACCATCCATGTAGAATACTGTAGAAACCCTGGAATTGTAAACTTACTGGTGCTGATCGCCATCAGCCCAAGATTATTGCTCAATGGTGACGTTGGCAATGAAGTGCCTTTCCCACAACAATTATGACAAATTCACTCGCAACAAGAGAGGAATATGGCTTTGCAGGTGAGGTAAAACCTAAAAAGAAACTCAAAACTAGATGGGAATTAAGAGATCAACTAGGGCACCCCCTTCACTTGACCCCAAACTGTCCAAATTCAAAATGGTTAAAACATCTTGGAAATGTTGAGCCGGTTCTAGAATATCCCACAATACGTCTTCTGCCATATCGCCCTTCATCCCTCCTGCCTCTACCTTCTCCTCCACTTCCACCCCATCACACACCTTACTCATAGAGATTTCTAGATCAAAGGTATCAAACTCAAATGGCTAAAGGCCTAGGCAGAGGATATAAATTAATAAAGTGGACCAAATAGGGATTGTGGCAACCTAGGGAGGGGTCCCACTACTTGAGAGAAGAGCCATTATTCAGCCAATAGTACCATACAATTGATGTTCGTTGAGAGAAACCCAAAGCCTAGATTTTTGTGTGCAATTTCCCGGATTTTAAGTGTAATAAATTAACTTGGGTTGTTGGTAAGCCCTGTATACCGAGCAAGCCAGAACTGGCCCACAGTTCACAGTATCTGCCTTTGATGATAGACCCCATGAAGGTATCAACATCTCTTCATCACTCATAGCTAAGTGATCTGTTATGCATCAGTGTCTCCGAGCCTTCATTTCCTTAACCATAAAATGAGAGACTGATCCCCTTACAGGGTTTCGTAAGGACTAAGCTTATATCGGTAAAGAACATAGCACATGTGGCTGGCACAGTCAATTCTCAATAAGAGATGGCTGTTTACTTCCCTTTGCAGCAGAGACATGTGTATCTGGGTATTGGTAAAATTCACCACAGCGTTTCACCTGTTCTTTTCCTACTATTAGGGGAAAATGACCACTACTGAAGGCAGTGGGGTGGGGTGGTCTTTAATCAGTCATCTTTATAGGGTTTTTACAAACCAAAATATTTGGTTTTGCATGCTTTCTAGCCTAAGGACAGTAAGAACAAATAAATAATAAAAAATAAAAGAGAATATGCACTTACATGTTGCATTTAAATAGAAAACATAATAATTATAAATATGAAGGTAGGGTGCTCACTTCCTGATACTTTTGCTGAAGATCACACTATATCATATGTGCTTGGAACCAATTTACCAAGTCCTACCAGGTGGCCAAATTCAGAAGTCAGGTGGTAACTAAGAACACACCGATGTCTTCTCTCAAAAAGTGAGTAGGCCACTGCCTTCAAAAGGACTGAGCTGGGGGGCACCTGGGGGCTCAGTAAGTTAAGCGTCCGACTCTTGGTTTCAGCTCAAGTCATGATCAAGGGTCATGAGATAGGGCTCTGCACTGTCAGTAGGGAGTCTGCTTGTCCCTCTTCCCCTTGCCCCTCCCTCCACTGTCTCTCTCTCAAATAAATAAATAAAGAAAATCTTCAAAAAACAAAAACAAAAACTGAGCTGGGCTGCCTTTAACTGTTGACAACATAATAGCAGGAAGTGGGGCCAGGGCTTAGGGTCAGGGCAGAAGCCACTGGAACTGGGTAAGTGCCTGGAGCAGCTGGCTGGTTCGTTCCCTTTCTACCCCCGTCCCCATAGTGATGTGGGATGTCCAATGGCCATAAGATGTTTTAGCTCAGATGCAATGCCCGAATTACTAGTGGGACATCCTGTGTTTCTCTCACATTCCTATTTGGTGATGCTTCTTACACCAGGATCATAGTAGGTAGAAAATATGCAAAACTACAATTTTTAAAGGCAGTACAGATTGTGGAGCGAAGCTGTTACAGAGTCAGACAACTTGTGACGTCTCAGTTCCTGTGAGGCTAGGATATCCTCTAATTTAAAATTTAAAAAGCAACACAGAGAGTTGGCGACCCCTGTATGCTCACTAGCCCCTTACACTAGGTCCTCAACCAATTAAGTACTGGTTATTGAATAAAGCCAACTCTTGGCAGAGGAAATAATAATCCATGAAGTAAAGCCAATAGTTGAATGAAAACTGATACTTTCCAAAAGCACGGATTCACTTCTTCATTCTATTTCTTACTAACAGGCTTTCTCCATTGGCTCATTCATTCATTCACTCATTCAATATTTTTTGAGCACCTCCTATGCTTAAAGTACATTTAAAAGTTAAATTCGGAGTTAAGAAACAAAATAGATGAGCATAGGAGAGGGGAAAGAAAAATAAAATAAGATGAAAATTGAGAGGGAGGCAAATGATAAGAGACACTGAACTCTAAGAAACAAACTGAGGGTCGCTAGTGGGGAGGTTCGGGGGGGAAGGGGTAACTGCATGATGGGCATTAAGGAGGGCACGATGTAATGAGCACTGGGTGTTATATGCAACTGATGAATCACTAGGTTCTACCTATGAAACTAATAAAAAAAATTAAAGTTAAATTTTGAGGATAAAAAGAGGATCTTCATTTAAAACCTAAGGTTATACCTACTCTGTGAAAACCACGTGCCCTCCGAACATAACTGCACCAGATCATCCACTGTGGGGACCAATATATAAGGCCCATCCACCTAAGTGAGCATATGTTAAAAACCGTTTTGCCCATGGGGCACCTGGGTGGCTCAGTCCGTTAAATGTCTCACTCTTTATCTCAGCTCAGGTCTTGATCTCATGGTCATGAGTTCAAGCCCCATGTTGGGTTCCACACTGGGTGTGGATCTTACTTAATAAAAAATAAAATTAGGGGCACCTGGGTGGTGCAACTGGTTGAGCGACTGCCTTTGACTCAGGTCATGATCCCGGAGTCCCGAGATTGAGTCCCACATCGGGCTCCCAGCTCCATGGGGAGTCCACTTCTCACTCTGACCTTCTTCCTTCTCATGCTCTCTCTCACTCTCTCTTTCCTAATAAATAAATAAATAATAAAATCTT
>JAPYYJ010003758.1:0-11191 GCA_028533885.1 Nasua narica | reverse complement strand
CCATGTTTTTCTTGTAGATACCTCTTGTAGATACCTTCATTAATTATACCCTTTTCTTCAATTTTTTTCACTTTTAATATGTCAACCAGGAGAACAACTATATTAGTTACACTATCCCTTGAGTCCATTTGGGCTGCTATAACAAAATAACATTGATAGGTGATTCATAAACAAAAAACATTTATTTATCACAATTCTGGTGGCTGGGAGGTTCAAAATCAAAGCAGTGGCTGATATAGTGACTACTGAGAACTCACCTGAGTTCATTTACAGCTGTCTTCTCACTCTGACTTCATGTGTCAGAAGGGGTGAGGTGCTCTCTGGGGTCACTTTAATAAGGCACTAATCTATTGCTGAGGGCTCCAACCTCATGACCTAATCACCTCCAAATACCATCACATTAGGTATTTATATTTAACATGCAAATATTTGGAGAACACAGTCGATAGCCATTATTCAACTATGAGTATTTCCCTAAGGAACATATGACCATTCTCTGTTCTCCACTGCCAACTTTCTTTTTCTTTTTTTCCACTGCCAACTCTAGAAAGAATTAAATGCATTCCATTTTTTGTTGCTCTTTTGTCTAGTACTTTCCACTATCTTGAACAAATCTCTAAAAGAAAGCTAAAAACTTTCCAAGTGTCAAATTTAAGGGGAGCTATTCTTTCCTTTCTGATTCAAGCATTTCTCTGGATTTGATACAGATTATCATAGCTTTCTTTTAGAAAATCTTCTTACATCTGCCAAAGGCTTCTCTTATAGCTTTTCACTATTATTCCTTATCATTTTATTTCAAATTATTTCTTCACTCTTATTAGTCCACTATCCAATTAAACAATATGTTTCTCCTGGTTCGTTTCTTGGATCCTTTCTCTTCTTCATATATCCAACCTTGAGAGATCCGTATCTTATATGCTAATACATTCCCTAAACTGTGTCTGTAGCTAAAATCCCACTTTTATATTCTAGACCAGGTTTTCCAAATGTCTACCTGATAGTCTGCTCAAGACTTGAAAAACATGATAAAATTTAATCTTGTTAAACTTCTAACATTGGCCTCCTACTATATTTCTTATTTTGATTTTTCTCTATTTATTTAATAGCCATTCTAAAGGAACTATTAAGATTTTACATTTCCCTTGCCCCTCAAAAATCTAATCTGTTACAAAACCATAGTTTTAATATTTCCTTCCTCTCAATTTGCCTTTCTATTGCCTGAATTTACTATATAAGTTTTTTCTTTGGAATTCTCTCTTCCAATTATGGCTCTATGAGCTTTTCTGATATGGTCTTTTCCTATTTCCTCCGTGACTATCTAGCTACTTACTTTTGTTAAAGACTCGACTCATAAGAAACACCTCGGCTGATCATTCTATATTCCTAAATACAGGGAGATCCTCCTGAGAAATTGCATTCTTCAGTCCCTTATCATATTGCTCTAAAACATTTAGGCAAGTAATTTTTATGTTTGTTGATTGGTTGATATAAAATGAATATGTATTTTGTGTAGGAGAATGAATAACGTAAAGCTTAGGAGGTTGAAGTTTCTGATTATGAAGAAAAGTTGAGTAACAAACTAAATCATTTGAATTTTATACTGAAGGTCACAGTATTTGACTGAATCACCCCAAATATGAGAATGACATGTTTGGATCTATTGCACTTCTTTGAGAGGATTGTATAAACTGAATTGTTCATAGGTGGACCTTGAAGGTATTATGCTAAGTGAAATAAGTCAGAATGAGAAAGATAAATACCATATGATTTCATTCATATGTGAAATGTAAACAAACAAACAAACAAAAATTAACCCAAAGCAGAATCACACCTTTAAATACAGAGAACAAACCGATGGTTGACAGAAGGAGGGGAGGTGGGAAGATGAGCAAAGTGGGTGAAGCAGAGTGGGAGATGAAGGTTTCCAGTTATGGAATGAATAGTCATGGGAATAAAATGTATAGCATAAGGAATATAGTCAATAATATCATAATAGTGCTGCATGGTGAAATATAGTAGCTACACTTATGAGCATAGAAAGATGTTTAATCACTATGCTGTACACCTGAAACTAAGGTAGCATTATATGCCAACTGTATTCGAATTTAAAAAATTAAGATTTTAAAAAAAGAAATAAAAGGGATGAAATGTTAAAAGTTCATAGAGAACATTCAAGGATATCACTAAGGAGATAATTCTTGACATCTGTATCAGAGTTTTAGATACGACAGAGTAATGGATATTGGACATATCCACATCTTTAATGCTGAAGAAAAGAAAAAAACCTGTCAACCTACAACTTAAATTCTTTAAAAAATTATAGTCCAATAAAGATATTTCAGCTAAGAGGGGCACCTGGGTGACTCAGTGGGTTAAAGCCTCTGCCTTTGGCTCAGGTCATGACCTCAGGGTCCTGGGATCGAGCGCCACATTGGGGTCTCTGCTCAACAAGAGCCTGCTTCCCTCTTTATCTGCCTGCCTCTCTGCCTACTTGTGATCTCTCTTTCCGTCAAATAAATAAATAAAATCTTTAAAAAAATACATAACTAAAAATTAAATGCATATAACATAAGGAAAAAATGGAAAGATAATACTTGATTGGTTCAAAAGGAAGTAGGGAAAAAAGAAAAAGAAACAAATACAGAAGGGATAAATAGAAAACAGATAGTGGGATACCTGGATTGCCTGAGTCAGTTGGGCTAGTGGCTCTTGGTTTCAGTTTAGGTTCTATTCTCATGGGTGGTGATCTTGTAGGTGGTGACATCTGAGATAAAGCCTATGTCAGGCTCCACAGTCAGTGGGGCGTCTGCCACTCCCTCTACTCATGGAAAGGTAAAATGACAGATTTAAGCACAACCATATTAAATACTATACAAAAACTAAACAGAAAAATATTCCAATTAAAATCAGAGATTATTCAAATGGATTATTTATTAAAAATAGATTGACAGTTTTTACATAGAAAAAAAAAAGCACTCTCTTCAGTTGAATAGTCCCTAAAAATGAATCCCACATTAAGATATTAGAAATTCAAGTATTTTTTAGGAAGAAGAATGAAAGAATATCTCCCCTTCTGGTCTAAAGGCTCAGATAGGTTAAAAGGATGAAAAAATTGTATCATGCAAACACTATTCATGAGAAAGCTTGAGTGGCTGTGTTAACAATAAACAAAAATAGGCATCTAGACAAAGAATGTCACCAGAGATAAAGGAGCATATAATTATGGTAGATGTTTCATAAAAAATCCATCAGAACCATAATGTGTTGTCTCCCAATAACAGTGCCAATTTATAAGGAACTAGTACATTCAAGGATTGCAGGATTTAGTTAGGAGCTTTCACTATTTAGATATAAAAAGATTACATGACTTCTGGTAACACATGTTCTACTTTTAATATTGTGTGTTATTCTAAATTGTAGTATAAAGCACTATTATGATTTCAGAAGAATATGTCTTACAGTACTTGTGGCAGCTCTTGAAAAAATTAGTCTTGACCTCCCAGTGCCAGGTAGAAAGCTCTGATACATGTGATGTCTCTAGAATCCTTTGCAGTGAATTATTAATTTGGGATTGAACAAAGGGTATCTCAAAATTTTATAATAGTTTGCAAAGCTATTATTGCTAAATGCATAATCTATTTTTTTCTTTTAATGAGCATCTTGTTTACTCCCTAAATATATAAGGTCAGATAAAGTGCTGTAGGTAAAAAATGTTAGTAACATGATCCAGATGGTCCAACAGTTCTGTGTCTCTCTGCTTTCTATTTCTGTGATGAGACTTGAGCAGTAGCATTGTATTGATGCTCTAATTAAGGCTTATATTTAATCACTTAATTTGCCTATATTGGAAACATACTTTTGCTATTTTCCCTAGCTTTTTATCATTGTTGCACTAATAACTGTATCCAAAAAAAAAAAAGCCAGCTTAACATCTTTATTGATCTATGTAATTAGCACTGAAATCACATTATAGAAAATCTTTTAAGACTCAGGGTGTGATATGCATAAAGAACTATTTTTACTTATTGCTTTTTTAAGCAATTAGGTTTGTGACCACTGTGCTACTTCCCCACAGTATAACAAATATAAAAATGACACGAAGAATTTATTACCTCTTTTGGACAAGATTGAAATAGTTACAGTGTTTATAAATGATTTGCAAGAAATTTTACAGTAATGAAAGTAGTAAATTATATTAAAATTCCATATCTACAATGTTGAGGAACAATGATAATCACCGTTTTGTGTTTTTCTTTCAGTTTTTGATAAAGAACCATAGAGTGTTCAACATAGATGACCTCAAGTGATTTAGAAAGCAATATTGTACAGCAATAATTAAAACACCATAAAGTGCAGCATTCCAAACAAACAAATGCCAGTGTTTTATTAGGGAGTTTTGTAAAGAGTATAAAGGTCTTTGGATCATTATCACAAATGCCAGTCCAGGTTGAATCAACATGTAAATGAGATTGTGAATCTCTGTAGGATGTTCAGTGCACTGATGCCTATCCGAGGTTCAAATAGTAGAGAATTATAAATAGAAACTGATGAGCCTCACATATTACTGAAAGTAATTTCAAGCCCTTTGCAAAAATAAGATAAAATTTCATTTGAGGAATTATCAGGCAACAGAGCATAGTTAAAAGTCATTGGCCTGCTCCATCATGGGATCAGTAATAGGTTTTGTAATGTACTATAAGGATTTTTGCCTAATTCAAGTGTTTTCAGATAGTTTCTAAGACTCTAATGAAAGTAAAGCTCCATCTTTAAAACTCCAAATTATCCCTTCCATACATTTTCCTAATCCCTCAGTGTAATTTTAGAGGTCAAATCACCAACTTGGGAGGTTTTCATATAATGAGAAGTGGATCCAATGGCTAGAGAAAATGGCTATTTACATGGAAATATTTTCACAGGTAAATGGGATTCCCTGGAAATTATTTAGATTAGTGAAAAAAAGCCACTAGGAAATTGCAGAATCTAACCTAATTACACAAAGGCATTTAATTAAGTGGCTAGCTTACAATCTGTTAAAAATAATTGTATAATAGAAAAATATGTAAAATACAGGAATATTCATTTTATAAGTGAAATTAGGTCATGATCAGGATTTTTACATTTGAAAAAGACCGAACTCAATTTATTTGAAACATAATGAAAATAAAGATATGTTAAACAATCAAAAATATCCATCTGATGAGTATAAATAAAAATGGATTTAAAAAATGAAGTTTTCCTCCTTATTTAGGAAACAAATTTTATTTAACACTAGTTGTTTATAGTGACACTTTTTTTTCAAGTCTTGTTTGACAGCGTTTTAAGTGAAACTCCAGCATTTCTATGTTATTTTATATTACCAGTTAACCAATAATAAGTTATAATAGGTGATTATAAGTTAACCAATTTTATACATATCTGTGTGAATATAAAAAAAGGACTTGTAGCTATCTTTAAAACTATGTATTAGCTAAGCTCTTTCCAGGAGCTCTACCTTATAAGACAATTAAATAAGAGAGCCAGCAATTTGCACTCATTATTTTTCATAACCTAATGAAAGGGAAGAAAAAAAGGAAAGAAATATTGGCTAATTGAACAGGAAAAAAAAACCTACATAGAGAAAAGAACATTTTCTTTTTTTTTTTTAAAGATTATTTATTTATTTACTTATTAAGAAAGAGAGAGAGTGAGAGAGAACATGAGAAGGGAGAAGGTCAGAGTGAGAGGCGGACTCCCCATGGAGCTGGGAGCCCGATGTGGGACTCGATCCTGGGACTCCGGGATCATGACCTGAGCCGAAGGCAGCTGCCTAACCAACGGCACCACCCAGGCGCCCCGAGAAAAGAACATTTTCTGGTAATTTTACACTTAGGCATATCCTTGATAACCACTTTTGGTGCAATCTTCAATATTGAAGATTATTAGGCATTTGATTTCCTCAATTTCTCCACTGGTAGTAACAATTTTAGTAATACGTCATTGTTGTTCTAAATCATTTATTTAAAATAGCCGGCCATTGACGGGATTTTACCCTTCACTCCAGAGCCATTTGATTCAATGCTGACTAATAGTAATCTGCTCTGGAAAAGCATTTTTTCGCTCTGATTCTTGTCCTTGAGATGTTCTTCTGAAAAAAAAAATATCTTTATGAAGTAAAACTGTATTTTAGATGTAGTTTATGTTCCTAATTTTTGTTTAATGAGTATGATATGTAAATGCAACCTAAATGTAAGTTACAAAAAAGCAAACAGGTTTTTCTCTGTTAAAGATTTGAAAGGTTTCCTGCATTTTCTCTTTCTTTTTCTTACCTCCCCTCCTTTCTCTTTCCTCTGTTCTTTCTCACTTATTTTTTCTTTCTTCCTGCAGGCCTAAATAATCTCTTTCTATCTTGATTAAATAGATGATTGTAGAGTTATTCTCTATTCTCAAAACAAAGTTTTTATTTAGGTTAACTATAAATTAAATTTAATTTATATTCTAAAGACCCTAATTTTCTTCTTTAAGTTTTGAGTTCTTTTTTAAAAAGACATTTAATTATTTGAGAAATAATATGGAATATAATCTATAGGTAAAAACTTACATGCAAGTATAATTGATTTTCAATACAGAAAAATATATTACGGTTATTAATAAATGAGGATCTGTCAGTGTAAGTTAATATCATAATCTTAAACAAGGAAAACATCCAATAATTCTAACCTATCCTTTGGGATTTTTGACCAAAGATTGATGAAATAAACATTCAGATCTCTGAATTATCTGAATATCTGAATTATGGGTTGTCTTGTCAAATAATGCAAGCATATCATATAATTTCATGCCTTTTATTCATTTAGTATTATATATGCTAAGGAAAGATTATTCTACCCATGTGAAGACATTTTTCTTAACACATTTTTTTGAAACATAACAAAAGTATAGAAGATAGGTGTTCTATTCAAATTGGAAATAAAATAAATATCATTGGATAATTCAGAGATCTGAAAAAATTGCTATTATTAATTAAATTCAAGTATCTCAAGAGAAAATACAGTGTGTGTGTGTGTGTGTGTGTGTGTGTGTGTGTAGGGAAGAGTGCTAAATTATTTTTTTTAAAGCTATGACTTAAAACTTTCTCACAGTAAATGCAAGTAATAATTCTCATGAATGGTTCCCAAAGAATCATACTCTTTAGTGTACCTAAAAACTCACAATATCCAACAATAAAGTTTTATTTTTTTAAGGTTTTATTTTTTTATTTGATAGAGACAGAGAGAGAGAGAGAGAGAGAGAAAACAAGTAGGCAGAGTGGCAGGCAGAGGGACGGGGAAAAACAGGCTCCCCACTGAGCATAAGGCAGGATCCCAGGCCTGGAGGTGAAGGCAGATCTTAACCCACTGAGCTCCCCAAGTTTTTTTGGGGAGCTCCCCTAATAGTTTTTTTGTTAATCAAAATTTCTTCATTGTATCCAACTAGCTATTTACAAAGCCACTAGAAAAAAAAAGGAGGAGAGATAATTATTACTTAGTAATTTTCTTTAATTAAGGCTTACTCTTTAAAATTTTGACTCTACATATAGCAGTCTTATCTAATGTGTTTTAATTTAAGCTGATTCATATTTTACATAGGTATATATACAAATAAGTAAAATTATATAGCCAAGATAAGTAGCTAAGAATGATTACATGTGAAATTCATGTTGAAATTTTTTAAAGCCCTTCCTAATTAAGCATGACTTTTGGTTGCAAAGTACATTTTAATTGCAGTCTATATTATATTATCAAAGATAATTTGCTGATCTCTACAATCCATCTGCTTTTGCAATCTGGTAAAAGCCCTTTCAAAAGAATGGTAGAAATCCTGAACCCTCACAAGATGGCAGTAGTGTAACATTAATGTTAATAATGCTTATCATTCATAAAACAAAACTCGGGTTTTCAAATAGTAAAAATATTTTTTAAATACTAACCATGGGAGTCAGGCCAGAATATAGAAAATGATCAGAAAGTGGAATTTGATATAAATATAATATATTAAGCTTCAGAGAAGCAGCTTAAATGCAATGATTCTTTCTTGTACCAATTTATTTTCTACTGATTTGTTTTTTCATGGGGAGGTAATACAAAAGAGTGCTCCTTCTCATCCTTTCCTCTCTCACTGCAAGCTTGTTAAAAGAGAGTAAATTCTGGAATCTATTTTCACAATATATTTCTCTGTAATTCTAACAGTCATGGTAAATTCTCTATGGAAAAAAACATAAAAATTATGTATACTTTGTTTCCAAATTTTAATAGCACGTAAGAATCTGAGAAAGTACACAGAGCATTAATTGATAGGAGATAAACCCATATAAAAATAGTGGCTCCTCACTTTAGGTGTGTTACTTAAATTCTCTCAGTTTCCACATTCATTATATGAAAGTTATAGAACCTACCTTTCAGAACAACCTTGAGAAACAAATGACACATAACTGTTACTTACTTGATGAAAGCTTACAGAACATATTCAAATTGATGCATTTCCCATCAGCCTCAAGTCTTTTCAGCAAATATTATTATATTTTTATATATTTCTGTGGCAGAATTTATTGCATTGTTCCCCTGGGACAACCCCACTGTTTGTGTGGTTACCATTTCTCCAATTTATTCCTCTATTCCATCTGAGTTATTGGTCTAGTCAGATAGACTCCAATATGTTGTTATCACAAAGCCTTCCAAGATTGGCTTCTTGTCAATTCTTTACTATTTATCTGCACTTATCTTCTCATTCCTGTTGACCGCTTGTTACCCTGAGCAACATTGCTGACTTCCTTTCTCCTTTTCCATTACATTTAGTCAATCACAGTTTTTGAGAAAAAAAAAAAAATAAGGCTCTATTTTGATGTTTATTATCAAATTGTCCTATTCATATACATGTCCAGACTATTGACAAATATTAAGAAAAGAATTTTGTGTACTCCTGTTCTTGGACACATGTTCATGTAAAATATCTAATGTACTTACCTAATGCTGAACTTAGAGGTATATTTTTCTATCTAGTTGGATAAAACCCCCAGTATTGTTAAATATCAGTTATTGTGGTGTGACCAATATACAAAAAATTACACAGATACAAATAATTCAGCTCAAGTAAATATTGTAAAGTGAACATGTGTGTATCCATTGCCAAAATCAAGAAATAAAAAATTATCCCACAAGCATGCTTCATGCTTTAGGCAATTTTTATACCCATCTTCTCCCTCAAAATAATCCCTACTGATTTTGCAAGCTGTAGATTAGTTTTGCCTGTTTTTGAACTTTGTATAAATGGAGTCATTCACTCAGGCTTTTATATCTGGCTCTTTTTAGTCAGTATTATGTTCAGGTGATTCATCTTGATTTTATATAACTAAAGTCCATTCCATTTCATTGGTGTATAATAGTGTATTAGATGAAGAAACCACAATATGAGTATCCATTCTACAGAAATTTAGGTTGTTTCAAGTTTGGGGCTATTATGAATAATGTTGCTATGAAAAATCTTATAATTACTTTTGTGAATTTCTGTGTGTTCACCTAGGGGTGAAATTGCTATATTCATAGCATATTGCATATGTTCAGTTTTGTTAGAAAATGTTATGATTCCTCCAGTGTTGTAATATCAACTTATGTTCTTACAAGCAGCCTATGATAGTACAAATTGCCCAGAGATAACATTTTTAATTTTAGACATTCTGGTGAGTATGTAGTCTCATCTCAGTATGAAGTTTTTTAGAACATTTGTTATAAAAATAATTGAAACATTCAAAAAAACTAGGAATAACTATACAGTTATTTCTCACATAGTCACCACATAAATCCTATAAACAGAATTTTACATTATTTGTTTCAAAACTATCTATCTATCCATCAGTCAGTCCCTATAGCCATCTATTAGCCCATCTTAACTTTTTAATGAATTTCAAAGTAAGTTATAAATATCAATATACAACCCCTAAACACTTCGGCATGCTTTTCATAAGCTACGTTTGGTATTTGTTAATGTTCTTTTTGGAAAGAAAAGTAAAAATAAATAAAATCTATAATTCTTAAGTTTATGAATGAGTTAATAAATCAGGAACTATATAAGTCAAAATCCTATAAAGATATAGAAGAACACAGTCACTCCAGAAAGTTCCCTCATACCTCTTCCCAATAATTCCTAGTCCTATACCCTCCCATAAGTGTCAAACATTGGCTTGCTACTAGAGAATTTCAAATAAATGGAGTCATACTCAATTCTTTTTTTGTTTACGACTTCTTTTTATCAATAAAATATTTGTAAGAGCTTTACTGAGCTCTTTTTGAGATTATAACTAATATAAAGAAAACATACATAATAAAACACACAACTTGATAATTTGACATATCTTAGGCCCCTTTTGCAATGCTCTCCCTTGCCTCTTCTAAATCCCCATCTCCATTGACTTTGTGTTCATGGTCTAGAATTTCATGAAAAGGAGATCATACAGCATGAACTATTTTTGGTCTGACATACTTCACTCATCATAATAATTTTGAGATTCATTCATGTTGGTATCTGATTCAAATTCATTCATACTTATTGATGATAAATATGCCATCATATACATATGCCACTATATAGTATTTGTTCACCCATTATTGTAGGCATTTCCAATTTTTTATTACAAATAAAGCTGCTAAGAATATATACTTTTATTTTTGTCAAATAAATATCTGGTTATGAAATGATTGAGTCATATGGTGGATTTAAGTTTAAGTAAGAACCTGCCGAATTGTTTTTCAAAAAGGTTCTATAATTTTTCAAATGATTCTGGCAGAGTTAGAGACTCTAGTGCTCCACACTCTTACCAACACATGCTATAATCAGTTATGTTTTAATTTTAATCCTTCTAAAAGATGTAGTAAGAACTAACTGTGGCTTTATTTCATTTTTTGTATTGGCTAATAGTGCTGAGCATATTTTCATGTGTTTAATTGCCATGTGTATTACAGTTTTAAAACTACATTGAAGTAAAAAAATAAATAAAACTACATTGAAGTATGATTGACATGTTAAAAACTTGTACATATTTATGCGTAGAACTCGGTGAGTTTGGGGTTAAGTATACACCATGAAAACATTGCCACCATCAAGGCCATAAACCTATTCATCACCTCGCAATCTCCCAAAGTTGTTGCCTCCCATCCCTTTTATTATTATTATTATTATTATT
>JAPYYJ010003757.1:0-11192 GCA_028533885.1 Nasua narica | reverse complement strand
TAGCATTTGGAGGATATGCAAAAGGTCTAGGACAGTCTTTCATTCTAGCAAAATGTCCTTAAAAATAATCAATAACTTTAGAGTAGTGCTTCTCAACCTTCCTACTACTGACATTTTGGGATGAATAATTATCCGTTGGTGAGAGGTGGGCCATCCTGTGCATCGTGGGACATTTGGCAGAATCTTTGATTTCTCTCCATTAGATGCCCATAGCACCTTCCCATTTGTGAAAGACCAAACTTTTTTCTAAATATTGCCAAGTATACACCTCTTCTCCTTCAGGGGAACCACTGGACAGAGAGAACCAGGGATGCGCCTTTAAGATACTTTGTTACTATTTCAGAAAGATGTAAAGCAGTACCTCACATACCAACTTAGTGAAACAAAACATCTAAGATCTCAAGGCTTCCAACACTCCTAAGAGTACTGTCCAACAGCAGGTTCACAGAGAGCTCATGATAGAAGATACATCTCACATATTCACAGGTATAGCTTTTGTCTGACAAAAAGTGGATTAGAGGGGCACCTGGGTAGCTCAGTTGGTTAAGTGTCTGACTTTTGCTCAGATCATGATCCCAGAGTCTCGGGATTGAGTCCCATGTCAGGCTCCCTCTCAGCAGAGAGTTTGCTTCTCCCTCTTCCTCTGCCACTCCCCCTGCTCCTTCATGCCCTCTTTATCTCTTGAATAAATAAATAAAATCTTTTTTAAAAAGTGGATTATAAATAGGTATATTTCAACATATGTGGTGTTTAAAAAAATTACACCAATTTAAATTGAAAGTGATGAAAATGTGATAAAATCAAAAGCAAAAAAATGAAAAAAAAAAAGTCCCCTTGGATCTACAGATTTCTTCATGGAGCAGGCCACCTGAGAAAATACTGTTTCAAACATGGAAATGGAAGGAATATGTAAACAATAGCCACAGAATTACAGGGCAAAACTAAGAGTCCAGAGGACAGAGTTAAGAACCACAGAAAAACTTTACTAAGAAACAAGACTGAGCCCCAGTAAAGTAAGTGGTAATGTGACCAGCTGGATTTCAGTGACTTCTGTGTGTCCTGGTTCCCCATTCCTTTCTCAGGAGCTTCTGTAGTAATTAACTTTTATCTATCTGATCACTGTATATTGGGTATGTACGCATGGCCAGGGATGGTATGTGCTATGGCAAATGCTGTGAAATGCGTAAGCCTGATGATTCACAGCCATGTACCCTGGGGCAAATAATACATTATATATTAATAAAAAATTTAAAAAAATACTGCAGTGGTTTTAAAACATAGCAGCAAATTCCTTGCAAATGCTTCCATCTTGAGGTAAGGTCTGTGCCCTTTCTCCTTTAATATGGGAGGGTGTCAACTGATAGAATATGGAAGAGTAATGCTATGTGACATCTGAGAATTAGTTGTAAAAGACCAAGAAGTTTCCACTTTATTTGCTGGAACATTCTCTTATGGGATCCTGAACCAACACACTGGAAAGGCTATGTGTAGGTTTTCTACCCAAAGTTCCAGCTACCATGAATTTTCAGCTATCTTTCCAAGAATGAAGTTATTTGGACCCTCCTATACCAGCCCATAGACTAATTTAATACTGCTGAGTGGATTTTGCTGGTACCTCATGGTATAGAAAACTCAGCACTACTCAAATATGTGACTTACAAAATCGTGACCTACAATGAAGTGGTAACTATTTGTGCCACTAAGCCTTGAAGGTAGATTTTTAGCATCTATATATAATCAGAGTACCATGAAGTTCTGTCACCTATTTATGTTTTGTGTTGAAGAGAAGTTCTTTGTAGAATTTTTAATTTTGGTATATAGCCCTTCTTTGTTCTGACTGGTTTTCAAGAGGAGTTTTGAGAAAATACAAAACATATATATATATATGTGTGTGTGTGTGTATATATATATATATATATACACTGTCATTTTCCTACCATATTCTAAATCCTTCATTTTCATTAAAAATTATTAATGCCTTTGGTAGAATAAAGTTGCATACCACTCAAATTTGCTGATGATCCAAAGCTGGATAAAAAGAGCTAATGTGCCGTAGAACCTAATACAGAAAGAATCTGTTGGAATAAAATGATAGAATTAATCTAATGCAAAAAAGACCTTAAAAGATGGAAAAAAATTGAAGCCATTAATAGGCTAATGGTAACCTCAAATGGTAATTGTGAGGATATCTTTTTTAAAAGTATTAGAATGGTGTTGTAGAAGCTACATCTTCGCAGGAATTAAATCTAAATTCCCTGTAAACTTTGTTTTTTATGTAAATAATGAGAAGCTATTCGTTTATTGAATATATTGAATGCTTTACAATAATAGGAAATATGTGTCGGGCACCATATTAAGTGGTTCATATGGTATTTCCTATAGAAACAAACCTTGAGAAGTAGACATTAGTAGCTCTAGTTAACATTAATCTAATGTTCCCGAAAGGAAACAGATTTGCTTATAGCTAACACCTGGTAAAAGTCTGAGCCAGTGAAAGTCCTTCAGACTCCCAAGAACATACTGTTCCCATTACTCTATTCTGGTGACTAAGACACAGTCCCTGCTCTCTAGAAGGTCACAGTGTTTTTCCAGGGACAGATAATGATTACAGCAATTATAGTGCAGTGTGAGGAGTGCAATGGTAGACTCTGAAGTTTAAGCTGTGGGAGCATAAATGATCACACCAAACTCTGCATCTCTTAGGACATACACTGAAAGAAGGTGATACCTGATCAAGTGTAGGAAGATAAACAAACCTAGCTTCAAGGCAGGTGGGGAGAGAGGCAAGCAAGGCACGGAAATCCTGAGCAACGAACTGCAGCGGACAAATCCATGAAGGCCTGGAAAAGTTTCCTTTCAGAAAGTTTTAGTAAAAAGAGCTCTTGAAACAGATTTGGGGGGGGGGGGGCAGGGTGCAAGAGACAAGGAGATAACAGATCAATCTAGAGAAGTAAGTCAGAGGCTGGCTTATAAAAGCCTTTATATGCTAAAGGAAAGGGTTTGAAGTTTCTCCAAAAAGGAATTTAGAGAGAGCCAAGAAGGAACTTAAACAGGGGCCAGAGATGATGAGATAGGCATCTGAGTGCCAGCATTCCCAGGAAAAACTCACCTGAGTCTCAAGCCAACTTCTGAATAATCCCTGTGGCCAGGGAGTTGGCATGCCAAGTGACTTTTCCTGGAGACAGAGCTGCAGGCAGATCTGGCAGAGCTGACTGCTCACTAGAGGTAGGCTCTTGAGATGAATGGGTCCAGAAGGACTGGTTGTTGGGAAGGCAACCAACCCCAATATTCAAACACATTTTCAGATAACTGGATTCTGGCTTTCACTTTACTCTTTGAGATGCTTTCAGGTATCAAGAAAATTAACAATCCTTCTTTGCTAAAATTACCAGAACATTCTTTCACCCTATCATATAAATGGACTATTACAGTTTCTCAGAAAGACATAATTCTACTAATAAAGATACTTTTACTAATAAAAATTCCTCAAAAGAGGAATGATAGACTCATCATTTTAACTTAGAAGAAAATACAGAAGCCAGTAGTTACATGCACACATATATTTATTTATGTGTACATATAGTTTAATATATGTAGAATACTCATAAAATAAAAATATTAATAAACATATCCAAGGTGTTTCAAGAAAATTAAAAACACAGGAGCTAAGGATACAGAGTGTACTAAATGATTAATGTATATCTGTATTAACCTACAATTATATTAAGGAATAAGACAATTGAATGAGACATGTCATTTATTATCTTGTTTGGAATAAGTCTACGTGACAATTGAGTGGAAACATTAAGGACTTGCCCGAGAAAATAAACAAAAAGAGCCCAATACTTCTCATAGGGTTTATTGTTGCCTTCAGGACACAGCAACTACATAGGTGGACTACAAATTTTCCTTAGCTGGGGAACTAAAGTGAATGTGATGAGTTCTTTTTATATAACAAAGAGAAGGGAGCCTGAGGAACAGTGTTCATCAAGGATGATCGAACATAAAAGACAGAGAAGACAAGGATGAAGCCTTTAACAATATAAGCTGCAAAAGGGTCTTTTGCACAAGAAATGGATGAGACTGGGACAGTCTGGCAAGAAACTCTTTCCCCTCAGAAGCTCTCCTCAAAAGGTGAAAGGACTGTTGGGAGTATACACAGACACACAAATACTATCAACTCCTCTGACAATCAATATATGACTTACATCTCTTTCAAAGAAAATACATTTATCTTCCAAATTAAAACTGGCCAAATTCAGTTGTTTCTTAATGTTCAAAAAAAGAATTAGTCCAAAACAAACAAGCAAGGGGAAAAAAAGAGAGAGAGACAGAGGCAAACCAAGAAACAGACTCTTAACTCTAGAGAACAAATTGATGATTCCAGGGGAGTTGGCCAGGGGTCGGGTGAAACAGGTGATGGGGATTATGGAGTGCACTTGTGAACACCAGGATTGTATGGAATTGCGAAATCACTAAATTATACGCCTGAAATTAATATTACACTGTATGTTAACTAAGTGAAATTTAAACACTTGAAAAAAGAAAGAATTAGTTGAAGGTATGGATAAAATATATGCAAAAGTAATAACTGATTTCCAATGACACCATACGTACAGAATCACAACTTAATTGCTTCATAAGGAAGCTATCAAACTGTCTACATTAAAATAGGCTTTAGAGAAAAACAACATGCAACATGGGACAGAACAAAAAGAAGAATGGATTTCAAATCCAAATGCTCTGAAGTAAAAGTCTCAAATCTCCCTTGTAGTAACTCTGTGATCTTTGTTGTAATTACTTTAATTTCTCTAACTCAAGTTCCTCTCCTGTACAATGGAGAAAGTGGTCCTTACATTATAAATTTATTGTGAGTATTAATGAGCTAACATTTTATAGGACCTCTTATTCTATTAATATGAATTTGGTGGGCAGTCTTACTAGTTATATAAATATGTATTGATTTTTTATTTCCTCCCACAGGTTGCAAGCCTCAGTTTTATTTTATAAATGAAAAGAAAAATGAAAATTGCTTGGAATGTTTCTGTGAGGATCAAGTAGAAGCCATGTGCCAAGGACTCTACAAAGTACCATACAAGTGCTATGTGAAACTCTACCCCTCTTTATCTCAGTGGAGAAAAGATTAACTTTTTGTATTGATCAAAAATTGTGACTTTGACAAGTTTCATAATTTCAGTATAGATTCAAAGCTATTCACACTCACTCAAATTCTATACAGTGACTGTTATTTAGCCAGACTCAGGATGAGTAAGATCAATGTTTTGACAAATAGAATTCCCATTTGAAAGACTACAAAAGAGGGCTGTATTGTAGCCTGCCTCCCCTTCTCCCACATATGCATTTAAATAACAGCAATGCACTCAAGAAGATGATGGGTGATTAGTTGCCAGTACTTGTAAGTAGATAAGCATTTCTATACTGAGGGTACTGGTTTAGTGCTCCCCCTCCCATGAAAGATGCTGCCTTAGGAAGCAAATAAACTTTTTAGTTAAATGTTGTTGCAAAGGACAACTTAGCGTCAGTTACTTCAGCAATATTTTCATTCTTCAGATTTTAAAAGGGAAATGCTTTATCATTCTACAATAAGTATATTTATTGTGATTAATTCATGGTAATGTCAGGAAAATTGTACTAAGTTCCACTCAAAATTGGCAGTCTTTAAGAATACTCTTAAGACTTATTTTCACGAAGGCTCTTGCTTGCTAACATTTTCTTTTGAATTTTTAATACCAAAATCAATGTTTTGAGTGCAGTATGACACAGAAACATTGTATCCATCACGTTTTAAAAGAATTAAAAATTATTTTTTATTCATAGAAATACAGATCCTATTTGCTGGTAATCTCTGGACCCACTTTCCTACAAAAGTAAAATTGTGTTACTTTCAGGAAAGAATATTAATTAGGTTCCTTAATATTCACAATCAATTACCGATCCTGTCATTTGCAAATCTGACAACTAAAGCATATGGTGATTTCCCACTTTAATCAGAATTACAGAGTATTAACGATTCAAGTGCTTATTTAAAAAACCAAATTGTTGTCTTCAATCTAGGCCTTAATTTTTCTTGAGACATATGATATAAAGAAATACAGTAAAGGACATAATAACTATTCAGCCCTCTATACTCTCTAAGTTCATTGCTATACTTAAATACGAGAAATTGGTTTCTTCTGTAAGTCTACTATTGCCCTTTGTGTCCAACACATTAGTGACCCTCAGTCATTGTCTGTCATGTCAAAATCACCCACGGTGTCTACCCAAAACTTCTTACTCCACCAACATAAGGAGAACAACACTAAATTTTCCAGAGCACAAGTATCCAAGTCCATGGTAGACAAATCTTTCTACAATGCAAAGCAAGAAGACAAGGGTGTTAGCCCATCCACAGCATGATAGGGAGAAGAGAAAGTTAAACTCAAGAAAACAAACACAAGCTTTGAGACCATGTGAAGATCAAAGAAATCAGAATGGAGCTGAGTTAGCCTGCAAGCAGAACCAGACTGTGGATAACATGAGAAGGGTACAGGTGGTCACAGAAGCAAAGCCACTCTGTTCCCAGCTCCCCTGGTACCTGATAGGGGCTCAATAAATATTCTATGAGCAAATGGAGGAATGAACGCATAAACAAATGAGTGGAAGTTCAAGTGGCTAAACGTACGATGGTTATTGCCAGCTAGTATGTATTCACCTGGTCATGTCTCATAAACATGAATTTGTAAAAAATAAAAGCAACAACAACACTAAGTAATCACTGCTTCTGGAATTATTCCTCATGAGTTTTTTGTGTCAAAACACCCCATTTTTCAGCCTCTGCCCATTTGGCTTCTGCCTATTTTTAGATTTTCTTGTAGTCTTTGTCAGTCAAGGTCCTGGCCAAAGCTGGTAAGTCCTTGATCCAGCATGTTTGACCTTAGTTTGTGACCTTGATAATCAATGTCCTTTCACATTTGTGTGGCACCAAAGTATGGCAACTTCCTTCCTGAGATATCCTGACTCCTCTCTCCTCCTGACTTTTATCTGAGCATCTCCTCCTTTATCTTTAGTGCTCTATTCTATTCAACATTGATTCAATTTCCAGAAGTTTCTCCCCATTGTGGACCCTGATTTATAACAAAGCACTGCCAGGTCAGTTTCAAAATCTATCTTTAGCCCCTTTGGTTCTTCTTACCACTGAATCCTGCATTCCCCTGCTATTGGGAAAGGCAAAGCCTTTCCCCATTGCAGCTGCTGTAGGGACTGCTTGAAGAGACTACATGAGAGGACCCTGAAACCACATGAAGAGAGTGAATTGCCTGGCCAATCCTCAGCTGCTCTAGCACCCCACTGTTCCAGTCATCATGTGACTGCAAACTCTTGGGAGACCAAGAGCCAGAACTATCCAGCTGAGCTGTTTCCAAACTTACAGTCTACAAATACCAGGAAATACAATAAAATGTTTTTTGTTATCTAAGCCCCAAAGCTTTGGGGCAATTTGTTATGCAGCAGTAGATAATGAAAACATCCTGTCACCTAGTTTTGGTGTAAATATTGGTCAGGGTATCTGGATTTGCTATTGAATTGCTCTAGCTGGTTTTATATGGAGATTTGGAAAGATTTTAACACTATGTTACCACTACTACCATCTCTCCAGAATCCTCAGCAGAAAATTCTTAAGAATTTGCTAAGGTGATATTCATGTCCAGCCAGATTACATAACTGACTTCATAAACTGGTTCCAATATATAACTCTCAATTCTTGGAGTCAGCTTTATATCTGGGCTTTCCTCTTAGCTTATATGGCCCACTCTCACTCAGATGCTTCATGAAGGGAGTGAAAGTGAACAGATCAGCAGTAGAGTGGATTCTATACTCTTCCTTGCAGTGCTTCTAGCAAATTTACCTGCTGAGAATTTGAATGGTACTTGGCATCATATCTGTGGGTAGTGACTGGCCTCTTCTAGCCAATTTTCTTTCTGTTATGATGTAGCTGATGGATATCCAAGTGAATTAATGAAGGGAAAATCAACAAATGGTAACATAAACATTCTCTCCTATATACATATTTAGAATGGAGTGCTTCCTGTTTAATTAAAATAATTCTACCATTCAGAAGTCAAATAGATATCATACTAAATGAGCTCCTTTGTGCAGAATGTTTCTAGGTCCAAAAAAAAAAAGAACATTGATAATAATTAGGAAAAATTGTCACATCTTATAATTCGACCAGGTGTGATCGATCATTGGAGTTTTTTTTTTAAAGATTCATTTACTCATTTGAGAGAGGGAGAGAAGAGAGCACAAGTAGGAGGGGCAAAGGAGAGGGAGAGGGAATCACAAGCCGACTCCACCCTGAGCCTGAAGCTCAATGCAGGGCTGGATCTGATGACTCTGAGATTACGACCTGAGTCAAACCAAGAGTCGGTTATTCAATTGACTATACCATCCAGGTGCCCCATGGATATTTTTCCTCTAAATATTCATTTCCCTCCTTTTCTCACCAGAGAGAGAGTATTATTTATCGTGTTACTTATGTTCAGTTCGACCCTGTGACTATTTTGGTCAGTAGAATGGTATTAGATATGACATAAGCAGAGGGCTTGCAGAACTTTGGTTGCATCTGCCATTCTGGTGAACTATCATAAGCAGAGTTTGCAGCAAGTAATTATTGCCCCTTCAACCTGGGCCCCAGAACAAACACCTGTGTAGCAGGGCTGACTCAACCTGCTGCCTGGATCCAAGCCCAGCCAACCCACATCTTGAAGCAAAGCCACCCGCCCTAGATAAGCTAAACTGCAGTTCCTTTACAGAGAAGTCAGCATAAAAACAAATGTTTGGGGAAGCCACTGAGTGCTTGCATAATTTTTTATTTAATGTTGTTGTGAAAGCATTTAACCAAAATATCAGGTATTGTCAAATCATAGTTAATTGGATATAAACCAAAGGTTGGCAAATTACGGTCCGCAGGCCAAATCCAACCTGAAGCCAGTTTTTATAAATATAAGAGTTATTTATGTGTTGTATGGCTGCTTTCATGCCTCAGTGGCAGAGCACGATAATTGTGACATATGCAGGACAATCCACAAAACTTAAAATATTTACTGTCTGGATCTTTACAGAAAATATTGCTCAATCAAATATAAAAGGATCATTCACACATGGAGCAATTAAAACTAAGTTCGTCTATTCAGATAGCACAGGTGTTGGAAGGAAAGAGCAGCAGGAGCATGGGGGAAGTTCGCTATGGCAAAGCATAGCTCTGATAGATTTATCTTTGATCGTAGTCTTTCACTCCTCTCTGTATTTACCCTCTTCACTTTCTGACTTTGCAGTTCTTCCCACCATATGTAGAGAGAATATTTCTTTGCCTCTTGACTTTGGCCATGTGACTTGCTTTTGCCAGTAAAATGAAGACCAAGTGACTGGTATTAGAAGCACCAGTTCTGAGTCTAAACCATAAGAACTCTGTGTCTTTCTGCTTGATCTCTTGCTTGGCCATTATCATGGCCAATATCAATAGCTTGCTGGTCTCAGGCAGAAGATAAAAGACACATGTAGCAAAACTGCCCCAGCTAAGGCACCCAAGCTAAGGCTGACCGCTACCACCCCATTTCACCAATACACACATGCATGAGGCAAATAAATATGTAGGACTGCATGCTCCTGAGCTTTTATGAAGCTTTGTTATACAGCATCGTTGGGACCACAGCTAACTGACTATATATTATGCAGAATTTTAAAATGGCTTCCAAGATTTCTCACACCCAGCTACACTTGATCTGCATAATTCCATACTACGGATATTATGAGTATTACTTCCACAATTAGGTTATATTATATGATACAGTTAACTTTTAAAAAGGGAGAATATATGAGTAAGACTAACATAATCATATGAGGTCTTTAAATCTAATCTAGACATCAGAGAACGACAGAAATCAGAGAAGTGAGGCCCAGGAAGGATTTGATATGCTCTTGCTGGCTAGAAGATGGAGGGAGCCAGGTGGCAAGGAAGGCAGGTAGTTTCCAGATGCTGAAAGTGGTCTCTCTTTTTTTTTTTTTCATTGTTCATGCACCACACCCAGTGCTCCATGGAATATGTGCCCTCCTCAACAGGCCGACAGCCATCAAGGAAACAGGACCTTAGTCTTAGAACCACAAGGCACTAGATTCTGCCAACAACCTGCATGAGTTTAGAAGCAAATTTTTCGCCAGAGCCTTAGGACCAGAACTCAGTCAAGATAACCCCTTGATTTCAGCTTCGTGATATTCTGAACAGGGAATCTAGCCACACCCTGCCAGACTTCTAACTAAAAGGTGATTGTTCAAAATTACTATTTGTGGCCATTTGTTATGCAGCAATAGAGCATCAATACTCTGACATGATCTCTTTGTACCCATTTTCATCATGTGTACAGTGGGAATTAAAACTCACTCTGCCTCACGGGATTGTCATGAGAATTAAGGAAATAATATAAGTAATTTTATCACAGTGCCAAGCCCATAGTAAATACCCAACTGCTTTTAGTATCCCTAATTGCACCATTAGTAGCTTTATAATCCAATACAACCATCAGTGTTGAAGCAGACAATGAGGCAATGGTAAACTCTAGAAAGCACAAAATTCCAATAAATATTTGATGAACAAATTAATTAGTGCATCTGGGACCTGGGAAGTTGTTTTGGGACTTCAAGAGGCAATAAGTTCTATTTCTGAGAAGGAAAAGGGATAAAACACCTAAAATTTAGCCTTCAATCATGTGAATCGAGAATATTATTTGATGATATAGCTAGACTCCATACTACGTGCAATTATAATTGCAAATTTCAGCATAAGTATATCTATCATATAATACATCTCAATTAATTTTTATTCAATAGTTAAGAGTCCTACAATGGAAAAAATTTATTTCCAAGATCATATTTATAAGACAGGGTTGCAGGCTAAATTTCTTCAAATATCATATGTTGAAGTCCTAATCCCCAGGACCTCAGAATGTAATTGTATTTAGCAACTAGATTTTGAAGAAATCATCAGTTAAAATGAGGTTATTTGTAGAGGTCCCAATCCAATCTAACTGGTGTCCTTAAAAGAAGAGATTAGGGGGCGCCTGGGTGGCTCAGTGGGTTAAAGCCTCTGCCTTCGGCTCGGGTCATGATCTCGGGGTCCTGGGATCGAGCCCCGCATCGGG